>JAOWBB010010746.1:0-75325 GCA_028565995.1 Ricinus marginatus
CCACGCGCCTTTGTGGACTCTCGTTGGGTGCACTCGACTCTGTTGGGCTGTCACGCTCCCCTGGTACCCGGGCGACAGCTTCGGATTATCCGGGCGCATTTCACTTGTATATTATTAATCGGAGGTCTCATCTTTATTTCGGTCCCAGATCTAGAGAGAGGACAAATGACGTTCACTAATGTCAATTATTCATTCATTTATTGCGTATATGCTCGAAATTATTTTGAACGTTCATTCTCCGTCCGAGCAAAGAGCCGTTTCGGAGTGTCAGTTTCGACGGACGTATCCCGTTCGGGAAAAGCGACTGGGAACAAGGTGCTTGTAAAAAACGGAAAAGTGGCAGGAATGAAGTAGGGAATCCCCGTTCTTCTTAGGAAAATCGGACGGGAAAACCTTTCTGCCTTCGGATTTCGGTCATATGCGCGATCGGCTCAGTCGAAGAAATTCTTTTTTTCCTCCGAGTTTCTTCCCTTATGTGCATTGTGTCTTTATTCAGAAATATATTGGGGACATTTCATAACGTCGAAATATTGTTACCGGTTAATGCTCGTTTTCCCGAATAATATCTGAACTATAAACGTTTTTTAAATATTTATTTTCGCAGTTTTGCAATCCTCTCCAAATCAAAAATTTTCCGCGGTTTTTTTTTTTTTTTTAAATGGGATGGAAGAGACTCCACGTTCATTTGGTAACTATAACGATCGTTTCGGGTTTCGCGATCCGGATTAATTTGGGACTCCATAACGCGTCAATTTAAAACGGCGTTTGCCTTTTTTTCTCTTACAGAAGGAACTGTTTAGTAGTAAAATTGAAAGTGCGGAAACGGGTCGTGATCGTAAAATGTCAGCCAGCTCGACCGGGAGCATGAAATCGAAGTGGATGAAAGCTTTTAAAAGTCTCAAAACGCCGCCCTCGAACGGATCATCGGCAAAGGAATCCGAAAAGTGAGTACACACAACAATTAAATATCTGCTTGCTGTTGGGAAAACTTTCTCGGGATGCAATGAAAGACGAACCCCCCCCCCCCCCTTCCCGTTCAAACTCCGGAGCGAGTTTACTTTTCGCATAAGATAATGATTCGGAGGCTGACAGTTTGCCCATCCTTCGGAAGACTGCAGCGCGGTTTGGCCCCCGATAACAGGGAAAAGTTTTGCCCGAATATCAATCACCTGCAGCGAAATTTGAAGAAGTGGCAAAAATTTTGGCATCCGCGAACACTGTCAGAGCAGTTACCGCAGAATTTTCGAGCTATGAAGCAATCATTTACACGATAAATCTGCAAATTAATATTTATTTTTATAAAATTTCCAGATGAATTTACATAGAAACGTACAAATATCTGAATCGGTTTTCGACTGAGTTTTAACCGCGTGAATCCCGTTTCTTTCCCATTTATTTTTACGTTCAAAATAGTCATATGTTAGTTCTATCAAAACCAGGTAATTTTCCGAACCGCAAACGTGTCGCTAGCTAAAAAGCTGAATAAGCAAAATAAGGGAACTGGGAGTGACCGGTTCCTTGCACCGTAGGTTTCCTCATGTTAGAAGTCAGCCTTGTGCTAATAGCTGTTACAAATTAATGAATCTTAGGTTTCGTATCATATTACCAATATATCCTTCTGTCTAATGGGATTAAAAGATATAAATGGGGGCAGTTTTCTGAAGAAGCCCGATATGATTCGATTTGAAGGTGAGTTGCAATTAATGAAAAGCCTCAAATACATTTTTCAGCTTTTAGTTGTGAAAACATTTTTTCAAAAGCTTTCACGTATGCGACGCTTAAAAATGCGACAATAAAATTTTCCAATGCGTTTCGGCATTTTCCCAAGTATTGGATGAAAAATGCGGCAACGAAATGGAGATAAATAAACGAAAATTTTATGCAAGAGAGAGAAATCTCATGGAAATAGATTGTCGCATCTCTCGTCCGAAATGGGATTTTCGAATGCAGGATTTTTAATGTTCACTACTTTTTCAAATCTCACATTTTACCCCGATGTCAACCCTTGAAGATTTCAGAGAAAAGATCCCCTTGCGTACATGTTAATGGACGAAATTCACTTTGATTTGGCGCTACATAAATATATTTTGTTTCTTTTTTAAATGCCGACAGAAAGAATCAAATGTATCATGCGGTATCGACGATCCTAGCTATGAGGTAAAATATTTTGTTTCTTTTTTTTTTTTAAATGACACCCTCATTTACACGCTTTTGTAATGTAAGAAGAAAGTGAAGCCTGACAGCACAGAGCACAAATTTTTTGACATAAAATCCCTGAAATACAAATATCCTCTACCGAAGAAGCACATTGATGTATTGCACATTTGGGAAACGGAAACTTTTCCCTTTTCTCTAGCTCCCGCACCTTTACCCATTGCAATTTCAGAAGTTTTCCCGCTGTTGTGCCGCCCAAACGGAAGGATTGATTGAGCGAACCGCTGGGGGGGAGCTGCGGAATGGAGAAAATCGTAAAACTTCGCGTGAAATACGGAGCGAAATTTCATCTTGGCCCCCTCCCTCTTCCGCCCCCCCCCCTCCAAAATTCGAGGAGCAAACCAAATCATCACGGCGATTTAGGATTCGAAAATCGGGAAAACGCGGCGTCTGTGCGGGCGTGCAAAAATGCTGCGGTCAGTTTCCCCCTGCAGCGGTGAAAAGGAATAAGGATGCGAATGAAGAAAGGGCGGATGAGGGTGGTAAAATATTATTCTCCCGTGGGAAATGAAATCCGAGAGTTATTTCATTATATTCGCCATACACGATCGAATCATTCTTCCATAACGATCAGCGTGATCGCTGACTTTCCACGATTTATTAGGTTTTGCCCTTCGCCTTTTTCCTCTCCAAGGAAGGGTGAGAATTTCTCTAAGGAGGAAAGACATGATTATTGCGACGAAATTGCATTTAAATTATAAAGACGGGATCGAGAAGGCGTAAGAATATCGATTGCAACGACCAACAGATTGCGGAAGCTGCTGCTGCTGCTTCGGATGGCCCCCTGCATCAAAAACCGTTTGCAATTCACCCGTAAACTATTATTTTCCAATTCGAAAACACTTCCGGTTAAGTTTCCGTCCCACAGTTTAAACGCTGTATAATTTAAAAATGATATTAATGTAAACACAGAATATTGGAATCTTGTCATTGCAAATGGGATCATATTAATTACATTAAAAGGTTGTTTGCAATGATTAAGAGAAACGTAAAATTCGATCTCTCTGCCAGCAGTTAACGCCGATTCGAGCAAAATTTTTATGTAAGTATCGTTATAAAAATAAGAATCGATAAAGAATCGGAAAATCCTTTGTTCTATTTTTGCCAAAAAACCCATGCTAGGACGGTTAATAAATAATAACGAATGCATTTTCCGACCTTCGTAAGTGCTGCTTATTTAGACCGTACCGAAGCAAGCTCTCTCATAAAAGGAAAATAAATAAATAAAAAAAAAAAAAAAAAATCCCATTTATTTCACGACGTATCATACATGTTCGTTATATAATTCCCGCAGAGGTTTTCCGACCATCAATTTGAAATCTAATAAGAAATTCTATATCGCCGGCTACGGAATATAATTTCTGAAGGTGAACTTTTCCATCTGTGACATTTTCACGTAGAGAGAAAGAGAGAGAAATATGTCGTCTATCGAATTAAGGTTAGCAGAACCTTCGGGGGAATTGCATTTGCCGCGATTCACCTCCGCTCGGCGGTTTCATCCGCAGCGAAATTGGGAAAATTGTAATTAAGGAAATTTCCCGATTTTGCCGCTTTCCCCCCTCAGAATGAAAGTTCAGCAAGCGAATCCCGACACCGCCACCCGAAAAAAACTCGCAGCTTAGAGGGAGATAGGGGCGGGGTGCGGCAAAAGACGAAACCCCCGAAAATTTGGTTGGAAGAAAAGAAACCGGAAACCGAGGAAATGGAAACCCGGAAATCAATTTTAAAAAAAATAACCGGATGTTTCCGTTCCGGGGAAAAGGAAAAAAAAAAGGGTCGAATTTAGAGCTCTCGTTTTCGTTTCAACAGAAGTGAAAATAATTGAAAAACCGGAAAGCGAACTGCGAATTTTCACATTTGAGAATCAGGGGGTAATGGAATTTCTTTTTGTTTTTCGATTTTCACCGAGCCCATTTCGGCCTAACGGGAAGGAAAACCGGAAAATATCGATACAAACGTCCGAGAAGCCGAGAATTTTCCCAGGTGAAAATAAAAATTGATTTGGGAAAGGGTTTGCAAGGGAAATTTGGTCCCGGAACTTGGTCCCAGGAATCTCGCTAAACCGTAAAGGACTTGAAATTTGAAGGGGATGAAGAAAATTTATTTTGAGCCTTTTCCTGTGGGTGGTCAGCCATCCTTTTCGGAGAGAATCGTGTGGGAAGAGGCGGATTTTTCTGCCTTTCTTGATCCTCCGAGTGAAAATTCTCGCAAAAAAAAAAAGAAGAAATATATATATATATATATCACATCATATGAGAATTATTAATTTCAGTGTCAATAGTCGGATACCGAAATAACTAGGGAGATCCGCTCCAAAGTCCCAGAATCTCTCTCTTGAGAAAAGGAATCTTCGGCCGTAATTTTCCGACTGCCGCGCAATTTATTTTAAATCTGGATTGATGGAAAGTCTTCTCCTGCGGGAAATATTGGAAAAACATGCGACCCAGGCGGAACCGGAAAAGCGAAGCTTCTCTCCTCAAACATGTTGCAGCAGTCAAGTTTTGGATTCCTTTGCCGGTCCTATCCGCCCTCACGTTGAAGATCTTCCCAAAGAGCCACACATCGAGCTTATAAATACGCTTCCAGTCGAATCTTGAGTTTTTATTGTTAAAAATTCAATGTACGGTTAAACTAATTGGATCATTTTCTGTTCCCAGGAAGAACGGGAAGGATGGAGCTGCTTCCTTCATCTCAGATTCGACAGCTCACTCTTTTCAAGACTACACGTATAAGAAAATTACGCCCTGTGATGTGTGCTCTCAAGTTCTGCGAGGTAAAGCAGTTTTTTTTGTGCCGTTCGCGATCAAGCACCTTTGATAGGGCAACTTCACCCAGTTTACGTCCATGAAACTAATTGCGAATATATGCAAAGCGGAGTAAATATTTATCCACCGAAACATCCTGTCCTTCTGTCGCATTCAAAAACATCGGCTCTTCGCATCTCATTTACATTTCATTCCGTCAGAAACGGGAGCCGATCCATTTCACGACGCCCTCGCATTCATAACGTTCCCGTCTTCCCTCTCAGTGATCTTCGGGCGGTTTTTGCAGGTCACACGAGACAGGGACTTAAGTGCAGGGTATGCAAGCTGAACGTTCACGTCGATTGCCAGGACAAGGCTCCCAAATGCCAGCAGAAATCGCGTTTGCTGAGACGACAAAAATCCACCTCCGAGATCGACACGAAGGTTCACGAACCTCACCAGGAGGAGGAGAGTAAGTAAAAAAAAAAAAAAAAAATCTGTGCGGTCGGAAAAACCGCGGGCCAAATCCGGGGGGGGGGGGGTGGGTAACGGAAAATTTTTAAGCGAGGCGGAAATGGAAGAATCGCAAAACGGGAAGGACTGCTTCGCATACCGCCGACGCTTTTCTTCCCGCTCCCATTTCCCCGGCAACACCTCGACCCGACGCGAAAGCGATGCACCTCCGTCCATTTCGATTTTCGTTTGTATCTTCTAGCTCAACCGAAAAAGTCAACTCCGGGCACGAGACAGGTCCATTACGATCTGGGTACCGGAAATGCGACGACGGAACGAACATCGCCGTCTACAACAAATACTAACATGACGAAATCTCGAACGCTTTCTCAGTCGAATTTAGGTACTTCTCACATTTTCCTTTGTCTTTTTTTCTTTTCTCTTTCATCGACAGCGCCGCTTCACGATGGCGGCCGAAACTTTTTTTTTTTTTTTTTCAATTTGGGGACAACGTGCGCGCTGTTGCCGGAGAGATGAGCATCCTTTTATTTCTCTCGCTCGCAAGGAGCGCCGATAACGAAACGGCTCTTTCGAACCTTCCAGCCGGTCCCCGTCGCTTGGTTAGCTCAACTTCCGGCACCTTGATACGGCGCGTACCTTAATGCGAGGATATCGCTTAGCTCCGTTAGAAAAGGAGCGTAGCTATGGCGACAACGGGGGCATGCGCCTTGACTCTTTCGTGCTGCCGTTTCGGGAAGCTGACTCCTCATCCGGAGACTTAGCACGATCTTTTCATTATTTACTCCGAGGATTCATCATGGCCCCGTGTTATCGATTTGCTCGGGAGGCCGACGAAGAAAAACGAAAATCCCGAAATGGGAGAAAAATGATCCCTCGCAAAGATACCCGTTTCGCAGTCGGAACGCGTCACACGCTCCCCGCACATTTTAAGGGCAGTTTTCGAATCTCTGCCGGATCCTGCTCGAATTCGAACAGGGTTTGCAAGCAGTCGCTGATTGAGCGTTTCCCGCGTCCGAAAGGCTTTCCCCACGCCTCGAAATTTTGTTTTACTTACTTTTTCTTTTCGCGCAAGGAAGGAAAAAGTTTTTTCCCGGTCTCCTCAATTTTCGTCCGATCATTTGCATTTCCCTCATTCAGAAGGAATGCCTCTTAATTTTTCCGTACACCGATTTTCGCTCTTCCGGAAAAACGAGAAGGGATTTTTCTTCGCGCCGAGAACGGGAGATTCTTTTTTTTTTTGGTGCTTTCCCGTGAGACAGTCGGCCGTTCCCCCGAATTCACGTTCGTAAAACCGCTGAAATTCCGAACGTCGTTGCTCCGCGTAACTTACGTTGGCACTTTCGACAGCTTTTCCTCATGCTTCTTTAGTTGAAAAGGCAAAGTCACGTTGCCTCGCTTTTCGGTTCGTCTAACACATTTGTCGGCCTCTCTTCCGTCTACATGTGTATGACAATTAGCCTCTCCTCCGGCATTTACGACTGCTCCTTTAGCGTGGCTTTAAGTGCGTTGAAACTAACACGGGAAAAGGCCAATTTCGGACGTTTGCACTTCCGTCTGATCGTTCTAATACGTTAATTTACATATCGCTAGAATTTCTTGCTTGGTCATCGTAACACATTTCTAAAAATTTAAACTGTTTGATTTCCACAGCGTTGGTTTTCGAAAACGGCGCAGGTACAAACCACCGAGGAGACCACTGCATAAAGCGCAAAATATAACTTTTTTTTTTCTAACTCATCTCATTTTCGATTAAATCTTGAAAGCGACCAAGGCTTGGCGACCACCGATCTTTTTAGGTTTGGCTCTGTTAACAACTTTATACTAATCTCTTCTATTTTTTTTTTCTAAACCCGATCCTTTTATCCCATTCCGAAATCGCCTTTCCTGCATTAACCCATTTTCTGCTGCTACGATTATTTAACATAATTTGCATGGCTGGGCATGAATCTTGTTTTATTTGATCGAAATTAACGAAATCGCTTTATATCCTGCACACAATACCGCGCGCGAAAACACGTTTGGAAAACGATATTGTTCTAAGATCCGCCAGCGGAAACGATCGATCAAGTTTACCAGGTGCTGAAACAGGCCTCCGATCTCAGCTCAAAATCCGGCAACCCGAACCGCAACCTGCAATCGAGCGAATCTTACCAAAATCCTAATACAAATCCGAGTCCTCCCCAAGGCAGGGGCGATTACTACGCAGAGAGAGCTCCGAGCCTGGAGAGAAAGAACGAGTATTACTACGCGAAACAGCAACCTCAATCGCAACAGCAGAAAGGCTACGGCCGTCCCGAATATCAAACCTCTCCGGATTATTACAAAACCGGCGACTTCTACCAAAGCTCACCTCCTAAAACATACAAAAACCGACTGTCTGACCCCGGTGTTATCCAAACGAATAATGCTGCATGCTTGGGACCCTCAGCTGGTATCGCTACTCCTGGGACCACGTGTAATGAATCTGGGTCGCAATCAAGGCGTCAACAGGGTCCGCTGTTGCTTAGAGGAACCACGCAACTGTCCGTCGGCCCCGTACCGTATGCTACCAGTTCAGGTGTGTATTTCCGTGTTTTTCTTTTCTCGTTTGAATTTTCACCGGTTTCCGCGGCCAGTGCATGGACAACGTCTCGGAGATGCAAAAGCGGGGAAAGGGAGTCATTAAAGATATCCTGCGACAATTCGACTGCAGCCGGATGCAAAAACATCGACGATTTGAACGCTTTCGAACCGAATTGTTTCGAAGCGCCTTTAGAATTTTTCCAACCCTTCAGCACTTAATCTTTGCTTCTAGGATTCAAATATTCGAACCGAAGCTTCGAGGAATTAATCGTTCTTTAATGCGTTGTCGAATAATTATACAAGCAACTGTGGTTTATAAGTTGCAGCAACTTTTAAAGTAAACGAATATGCAGGTTGTTTATATCTTGTTAATGAGAAGTAAAGGGAAATGTTTCACATCCGGGTGTACCAATAAGATTTTAGGTCGTTTAAGTGAGGGAACACAGTGACAAGCAGCGTGAGAGGGATGAGAGGGTCGTCTCCGGTGCTCAAAGGTTTACCCGGTGAAAAGCGCAGTGTCCAACCGCTTGCAGTCCTCCTAACGCTCTCGATTTTCAGTAATATTCGAGCGATCCTGCACTAGAGCCGCGCACAAAGTTTTTCTTAATTTATGCATTGTGTTTTTACAAAACACCGTGAAGATGCTGTAGTTTCGCAGTGCACGCACGTCGTCATTTGCCATTGTCGTTTAAAATGTAAAAAATTTAGCTGACGAAATAACATAATGACAAAGAAGTAACAGCTTTGGTGCATGTGTCGCATTAAAAAGCACTAACACGATTTTAAATTATTTCATTTTACCGGCATTACATTCGCGCAATTGATTAGATTAAAGTCGATTTGGACGACAGGCAGGAGTACACTGGTCCCTCAACGTGCTGCGAAGATATTTGCTTCCGCGGAGACGGTCCACAAACGGGGGACCACGTAAGCCGAGGGATTTCACTCGAAATTAAAATCGGATGTTCTCGTTGCTTTTCTTGTGCCAAAAGAGTCGTCTGGAACAATGGAGGCAATTCACAGGGGAGTCCGCATGCACGTTTGACTCGTAATCTCGAAATCCGGCGGTTCCAAGCGCGTTAAATTAAATCATGCTTAAAAACAGCGGTAACGAAACGTTACGCGTTTCCTAGGCGTCCTTTGCGCGAAATTACGTCACCGCAATCGGACGACTCGTTCGGATCCTCGATGGGAATGCAGTTTACGGAGCATCCGGCTGCACCGTTCCGGTATTACATCACTTCCTTCCGCCATCTTTTCCAACGGATCTTTTCGCAAGCTTAATTTGGATTTGTCTTTTTTTTTTTTTTTTTTCCTTTTTAACGTTATTTCAACACTTCATTTTCGGTGCAAATGATAAATTTATTTTATATTATTTTTAATTGGAACGCAACTCGCTATACCGAAACGCACCGATATTGCAGCCGTTAATTTGCTTTTTTTTTTTTTTTTTAGGACCTTTATTCCCCCCTCCCCCTTCCCCCGAATGCGGTCACTAATGTTTTCTGCAAATAATGTTTTTTTAGACGAGATGGACACCGCACAGAGACGCCGTCTATTTTCCGGCTTCAAGAGCTTTTCCGTTTTTGGAGGAAAGACCCGTGGAGATTCGCCCTCCCATCGATCCATATCTCTACCTGAGAGTAGGCTACATTTTCTTTTAAGCTTTTTTTCACCCCCGTTTTTCTTTCGTTCCCTTAACGACCGAGCCCTCTCCTCATCCCATCTCTGGGCAGATACGTTGCTCCGTTTGCTGACGGATACCTCGGACGATGCAGTTCGCAAAATTTTTCCATCAGCGAACACATTAACTGAAGATTTTCATAACTTTTTCTTCCTGCGTTGCCGCCACGTTATTTGATTGTAACCACCCAAGATCATTTCAGTTCTCCTCAATTTGATGCAGCATATTGTTACAGACAAATTCTTCGAACAGCTTTTGCGGATGTTAAAAGAATGTGAAAATAAATGCCGCAAAATTAAATAACACTTGAATATGACATTAAAACGTTTCATAAGCCAAGATTTAAACTTTAAAATGTGAACGAAAAATATTTTTTTCAATTTCTTTTAACCGTTGCCTTAATCCATTTGTTCAAATGAAGATTCTTAAAAATGAATTTCTATCAATCTCAACGTTGTGAGATATGTTTTTTATAACTATCTTAAGGTCATTTTCTTATAAATCTGTTTATAATTTAATCGATAAAGGCGTAAAACGTTCCATTAAAAAACTCTTCTTCTGTATTCTCTTTTTAATTTCTGCATCAACATTTAAAATGTAAATTTACATTTCGCATGCAGCGAATACGAACGAGAGTCGGAAACCTATGTAACAGACATTAAATCGTAACTCAACAAATAAATAATGTCTGATCGCATTTCAAATTGCCTGGTATCAGAATGGGATACTCGCTGGTTTGCTGATTTATTTAATTTTAAATTTTAGATGTTGCTCACTTAAGGAAGAAAAAAATCCTGGAGAAACTTTGCCGTAGCTCAAATGGCAGAATTTAATTATCGCTGATGTTAGCAAACGCAAATTTCTGCTCAGATTTTTAACAAGATTATTTTTCCCAAAATCTCTTTTTTTAATATCCGCTTTTTCGTTCTGTCGTTGTTTGTTTATGTGCTTCTTTTTTTATTTTTTATTCTTTTAATAAATGCTTTAAGAAAACGCTTTCAACGGAAATAGCACATTTTTATTTTTTATTTTTATTATTATCATTTTTTCTTTTTTTCAATTTACCAGTCAAAAATCTCATCCATAATCATCTCATTCTTTTCCTTTCTGTTTCATCATTGACAGGCACCATTAACTGGAATGTCAGTGTGAGCGTCATTGTTTTTTTTTTTTTTTTTAACGTTTTCGAACACATTAAAAATTAAGTTTGACTTGTGAAGAAAAAATAATTTTTTTTTTGCAAATCTATGAAGAAAAACGTATTCTATTAATGTTTAATGTTCAGCATAAATTGATTTTTTTTTTTTTTCTTAATTGTCTTCTAACAACAGGAATCGACCTTAAGGCGTTTGGAGAGATATAATTCAATTAACTCACTAAATAATTTTTTATTTTTTATTTTTTTTTTCTCATTTCTCTGTTATTAATATCAAAAAATTGATTTCTTCCAGACGTGGAAAGAACGAGGCCGTTTGGCCAACCGTTATTTTTAGGAGCTTCCGTACAAGAAAATGGCGGACTCGCCCTTCAATCCGGAAATCAACATCAAAACCAACCTCAAACAAGTCCGAACGCTCATCATAAGACTCGAATGAACAAAAAACGATGATTAATATCATTTTGACGCAAATAATTTTATCTTCCGTTCGTTTACATTTTTTGTCCATTGATTGTTCGCAGTATATTTCATACGGAGTTTGTCAGGAGGTTTCGGGGGAGGGAGCGGAAAAAAAAAAGAACGGAGCTTGATGTTCGTGAGAGCCCTTCGATTGAGGAGCGAGAAGACCGCGTCGATCGGGCGAACTCGCTCAGATTCGCTGCAAATATGGCGCCGCGGTCTAACGAATTATTTAAATTTTTTCTCTGCGACAAGTCGACTGAATGAATGTTTATTTCTTTTTTAAAAAAAAAAAAAATATGAAATAAAAACAAAAAGAAAAGTTTTCATTATCGCGTTAACTTTAAAGTTTCTTCAGGAAAAATACGTGTTCGTTCAAAAAAAAACTGGTTTGTTTCATTTCCCTTATTGTCATTTATCTATTTTTACTTCATTATTTTCGTTGATTTTTCTCGTCTTTCTGAATGTTCCTTTTTTTTCTTTATTATATATATATATATATCGAAGAGAGGTTGCGAATTGTGAATTATAAAAAGGGTTATGTAACGGTTACATCGTTTAACTTGCAATTTTGTAATTCTAAGGGTGAAATCACTGTATTTTCTCCATTGTTCACTTTGCATCCGTTTTTTCCTTCCTCTCTTCATCGAGGTATTTGTTACCGCTAAATCAAAAGATGGATAATAAAAATGAATCGAAATGAACTGTGATAACGAAATTATGTTACGTAAATTTACCAATAATAAAAATTGTATTGCATAGATTTCCAATTTTTCTTTTCGTTTTTTTTGAACGATCGCACTGTTTATTTCAGGCAAATAAGTGTAATACGTTATTTAAACTATCCTATTAATCTATGGAATTTTCATTGTACTTTTTCATGCTCGCTTCCGATGGGCAAAATTCAAAAAAAAAAAAGAAAAGTTTCGCTTCGTTCACCAGGGAATATTATTTTTTGCAATTGTCAATTAAATGATTTATACAATGGGTTTTTTGACAAATTTGCAAATTTTTTGGCGTTATAAAAACAAAAAGAAATACAAAGAAAATTGTTTTTTTTTGCAATTTTCGTTCATATTAAACAATTGCTCTGTGAAAACCCATAAATCATGTAGGGATAAATGAAACATGATAAATTTATGTTCTTTGTTACATATAAATACATATGATAAAATCAATATTTATTAAGTGATGCTCAAACTGACAGATGGAAAATTCGATGTACGGAGAGGAAAATTTGGAATTTTCCAGCTATTCTTCCAGTTAATTACATCATTCTATTTATATATATATGTATGTATGTATTGTATGCATATATATAAATGTATATACATGTACATTAACATAATTATCGAATTTTGAAATTTCAGTTTCTGCCTTATATTAGAAAACGATTTCGTTTTCCTTTGCGGAGTTAAACGAATGTGTTACCGTAAAATGTTTTAGTTTTTGCGTTAATTTTGATCGGAATTATGACATCGAAAAGATCTTCGGATTTTTTTTTATCTGTTTCCGCTTTCGCTTCTTCTGGAATACGAGAAAAGGAAAAAGGAAAGCAGCAACGGTGAGGAACCGAAAGTTTAAACCGCGCGTTTTACAATCCGAAGCTCTTACCGATTTTAATGAAGCAATTTCTTCTTTTCTTTTTCAGCGGTTTTTTGTTTTTCCCCTTTCATTTCTTCTGCATTAAATGGGGAGCCTCAAAGTTTTCGTTGCCTTTCAGAAAAATTGATTTTAAAAAAAAAAAAAAAAAAAAATCACTTTTATGTGATTAGCCATTCCCGGCATTGTAATAATATTTTTTCTCTTCTTTTCCACCATTTCCACTTCTTGCGGTTGGGGAAACGTTACAGCTCCACATAGTCCGAGGAGGCAGAAGTTAAATTTGAGGATGAAAAGTTTGTCTTTGGATTCTCCCGAGAGCACAGAGCAGGCTCAGAAACGACGGGCTCAGGCCACGCATAGCGGGGGACACTCCAGTCAGAGCAGTTCGTCTAAGATTCACTGTATGTCCTCCCTGTCCCCGGTCTCTGGAGAACATTTACGAAAATGAATTCTTTTACATTTTTCTTCGTATACACCCTTCTCTGCCTGCTGTATCTTTTGAAAGCAGCTTTCGAATGCACTTTTCTTTTTTTTCTTTTTTTATTTCAGCACGTTTTTAGGTCCACAGTTGTCTGTTCACTTTTTCTTCTTTTTTTTTTTTTTTATACATATATCGATTCGTCTTTAAATTAAACTTTTATAGGTGTATCAAGGAACGTGAATGGCAATATAAAGGAATTACGCAAAGTGGAGACGGTACTTTTCGTCTGGACCGCTTGAAATTCAGACGAAAAATCTGACAACAAGATCATCATAACGAGTTGTGAATGTAAACATTGCAATTTCAACATTTTCCACATCCCTGATTGCACTGGTGCTTTGGTGATCAGATCCAAGTTAATCTCGAGAGCGAATTAACTGAATTTAAATTAATAGAAAATTAGAACGCAAGATACATGTATTTCATCGCATGTGAAAGAGAATCGCACTTTCGGATGATAAGCTTCTGCATCTAAAACGCCATGTCTGGCGGTAGTTTACGCAGAACTGATCGACTTAAAAGAGCGAAAAATAGAAAAGCGATAAAAGTTAATTGCAAAAATGGATTTTGCACACCGATGCGATCAGGCGAAGGACCCGAATATTGACCACGCGGATTGTCATTGTAGAATCAAACGAAGCAAAGTGCAGTTCGCGGCGCATTTATGCAGAAGCCGCATGGAGAATACAAAAAAAAAGATCTAAAACTGACTCGGAAAGTGCAGTGCAAAATCGAAATCATCTTCGAGTGACAGAAGCCTCCGAACCATCGATCTTGCATCAGATGAAAACCGGAAGAAATCCGATCCGCGATCGCTTTCCATAATGATGCACCCTTCCCTTATTTCTAGAGCCACGATCTCTGTCTCCCAGTAAATCGGGCCTCCTTCCTTTGATAAGAAAAAAAAAAGCAAAGGAAGGCGATGAATAAGGCCGTTCCGGATAATGATTTTGTTTGTTTGTTTGTTTGTTTGTTTGTTTGTTTGTTTGTTTGCTTGTTTTTCACGATCAACATTCGGATTGCCATACGTGAAAAAGGTTTTCTGTTTTTTTTTTTTTTTTTTTTTTTTAAATTCCCGAAGGAAAAAATCAAGTGCGATCGCGAGTGCTGCACCGACTCTCCAAGCTTGTCAGGGTCGATGCCTGACGCTGGTTAGAAGGGGATGCAAATAATGCCCTTAGCTGGGAAACATATTCACGAATGTGGCAGAGAAAAAGGAAAACAGTGCACCGGCTTACCGATCGAAAGAATAAAAAAATAAATGTATTGTATTTAGCTGCGAATTTTGCATTTGCTTCGACATTGCGGTTTGCAGAAATGCGGAGAGCAGAAATTTTTGCACGAAAGTTTTTTTTTTTTTTCTTAGCACATTGTACATTTTAAATGCATAGATATTCAATGGGTCACAAGATTTTTATTATTATCGTTATTATTATTTTTTCCAATCTTTTCGGTTCTTTCTTTTATTTATTTATTCTTTTTTTCTTTTTTCTTGTACCTTCGTCTCTTTTTGGATGCTGTTTCTTTTCTTTTCTTATAGCAGAAGGCGTCCAGGTGGAGAAGCGAACCAGAAGCAAAATCTCCAGGGCTTTTGGCTCCCTGTTCGAGTATGAGTAATTTCTTCTTCATGTTGTGTAACGCGATTGCACATTTATTTATTTATTTTTTTTTTATTTCATTTGAACGCTTTACGTTTATCTGAATGGGAATGCTCGGTATTCGTATTCATGCATGTCTGAAATGCAAACCGATATTAAAAGGCAGCTAGATCAGTTTCTCGAAAATTGCCTCGTATTAACAAAACTAACTTTATTTATTTGTTCATTATTATTTTTTTTTTCTTTATTTTCATCATTTGCAACAGATTATCCGCCTAAGATGGTAAGCAGCGTTTGCAAATGGAAAGGACAATTACTTATCGCAAAACCGTATAAGTTCAAACTAATTTTGCACCATGGGAAAATCCTTAAAATTTGCCCAGTTATTTATTTTATTTTGTTTCATTTTTCTTTTTCTTTTTTACTTTTAATTATTCATATAAATTAATCGGCTTTTCGAAATTTTCCGAAGCCAAAAAAAATAAAGGAATATTTTCTTAGACCGCAATGCGCACGGTGAAATTGAAGCCAGTTAACGATTAAATAAGAAATAAGAGAGCAGAAAAGTATGGTAAATTCCGCAGAAAAATGCCTTACTAAAAGCGAGTAAATAACTTTACACTCCAAATGGATTATGACCCACTGAGTAGCTTTTGATGTACATCCACGCAACATACAAAAAGCTTAGGCGCAGCCGTGCTTGGCGGATAACGCAAACATCGTCAAACCAATTTAATTAATAACAAACCGATTTCGGTTGATATCCAAGCTTTTAAAAGTTTTTATTATCAACTGAAATATTAATGTTGAAAATTATTTATTTGAAATTTAAAATTTGTCTTGCTCGTGGAAAAAAAAAAATTTCAATTTTTCTTCAATCTGCCCTAGTGTTTATACATAAATAAGAACAAACAAAACATAGTTTTGGTGAAAAATTGGTTTTTCGAATCTATATAATTTTTTCATTATTATTATTATTATTATTCAGATAGTCCCTTAGCTTTAAAACGTTCCCTTTTTTTTTCTTTTTTTACAGACAATTTACATTTTATTTTCATTCACAGACAAGTTTTATTTATATTAAACTCCCGAAAAACTAATTATTTTGGGTTGTGCATTTAGCAACAAACCGACCGAGATTAATATAAAAAAGACTTGCATCGGCATATTAGTAGAACCGATTATATTTATATATAAAAAGAAAATAGAGAAATTAGATATACATTCGGCTTACTTTTTTTCAAAATTTGAATATAGTTGCCTAAGAATTAAAAATATTAATAGAAATTTGTTTTGATTTGGTTTTTTTGCGACTTGCGATTTAAAAGAAATAAAAAAATATCATTCACGATATTGGATCATCGATTTTACCTAAACCTGAAATTGCATTTACTAAATGTACATTCCGAAGTTTTGTTCCCGTCAACATTGCAACAGACGGTTCTGAACGCCTCGGCTCGGCCGAGGAAACGTTGCTCAGGTTTATTTTCCGATTTTCCACTTCCCCTCGAACGCCTCCCGGCCGCAATTGCTTTTTCGGCTCTCGCAGTTATTTCAGGTATTTTTCGATGATTCCGTATCAAACGGTGCAACGTTGCGGTTGCCCGCGCGTCTCCAGCTTTTCTCTCTCTCCTCCTCCGCGGAAAATCGAAAGCGACACCGAACACGCCGCGGCCGTTTCGCGTTTCCGGTTGATCGCTCCGCGATTAACACTTCAATTTATTTTCCGGTGTGCCGACGTCGAAGACGAGGCGCAACGGGTCGGAAAATGTAACCCAAAACGGGGGATGAATTTTCTTTTTTTTTTTTTTTTTTTTTCTTCCACCGCGGACAGTCGCGGAATGAAAATCGGGAGAGGGAGAAAAACGCCAAAAAAAAAAAAATTTCTTTCCCCCGTCACAAGGGCGTCCACTGACTGGGGCTGAAAAAATTATTTTCTTCTCTCTTTTCGAAAGCTCCATCAAGTCCGGTACACAGCAGACGACTTCTGTCGGCAAGAAACATGAGAATGTCTTCGGTGGAGCTTCCTGACGATAACGAAAAAAGCCTGTCTTCTGCCAGCACGTCGCCCTGTCCTTCTCCGGTAAGAAAATCCCGGAGTGTTTTAACCCGTTCCGCATGTTCATTACTTGTTTCCTTCATTTCTGCGGAATAAACTCCCAAAATAATTAATTTTTTACAACATTTCCCAAAACTTTCTCAAATTAATCTAATTCTTCACCTTATGCAAGATATGAAATTTCTTCTCTTTAACTTTCAGAAACCGCATCGCCTGCTGCCAACCAATTTATATGTAGTTCTGTACAATTTCAAATCAAGGCATCCGGACGAGCTCGATCTCAAGTAAGGAACCTTTGCAAAGTGTTTTAATGCATTAAAACTTCATTTACAGCCTTACGTTTTCGCTTTTAATGCAATTGCTGATTTTTATTCTGGCATTAATTTACATCGCGCGGAATCCAAATCTTACGAAAAGATAGTAACAAGGTAAAATAAGCTTCATGAACGGAAATTAAGATGCAATCGCTGTCGCGTAACTGCTTATAAAATGCCGCCTCGTTTTTTGAAACTTCACGTTGATTGTGCCTGCTTTCAGAATTTCCAGATTCCCAATTTCAATTTCTGCATTTTCGACGTCGTTTCTTAGGGTTTAAAACCAAGAGGGAAAAAGCTCACGTAACGTGCAGTATCTGAAAAGCTGTTACTTTATTCGGTTCAGTCTTAAAAGAAAAGAGAAAATATCATCCGTAAATTCGTTTATCTCCTTTATACATATATTTATATACATATATTATTTTTCTCAGCAAGATAAGAATATAAATGAAAAAAATAACTTAAAACGTTATACCAGAAGATTGGAAAATATTTAAAAGGAAGATGTCAGAAGTTTCAGAATGGATTTCTCCCGATAGTTCGATTTCCAATGTGCACGCATCATATTCCAGTTATATGTTACATTTTCAGCGATTAAGTATCTTTACGCGATAAAAACAAAATCCAGACAATGCGCAATTTTTTTTTAAAATGACATTGTTTCGATTGCGAATGATATTTAAACAGTAAAGATTGAAGATTGCTGTCGCAGTTATTCTTTTTTAATAATGCAGAACGTAAACTAATGCAATTAATAATGCATAAACTAATGCATTAATATTTTACCTTCCGCAATGTAATATACATATAATCGCAATGATATTGTAGAATACGTGGGTATACTTATATTATGCCGAGCTGATATCAACAGGAACTTTCCTTTTCACGTAATCCTTTTTCGATTTCAGGGCAGGTTATAAGGTTACCGTTATGGACAATAGCGATCCCGATTGGTGGAAAGGAAAATGCCTTGGACGAGTGGGTTATTTCCCATCGAAATATGTTATTAAACTGGAACCCGGAGAACGACCGCTTCAGGTCACCCACAACCTGCAAGTTCAGGACGGTGACAGCGGTTTGATGCTATTAAGAGATCAGGTAGCGACTACATACGTATAAATGACAAGGTTGTTTCCAGATTATTTTTGATGCTATGAGAAAATATTACCGGATACACGGGCTCAACAATAAATTATCTGATACAATTTAATTACGCTTGAACAATGCGCAAAAAAAATTAAGTTGCAAAGAAGATTTCCTGAGAATGGATGAGAACGAGCACAATTTTCGCGTACATCAAGGGAAATTGCGGGTTCCTGAGTAAAAGCACGTATTTAATTTAAGATTATTAAACGTTAGTTTTTTCAAAATGAAAACGAAGCAGGTTTTGGTGCGCCATGTTGATACTTTATCTACCAATGGAACAAATGTCTTCAGATTAATATGCCGATAATGAGGCAGTTTTATATTCCGCCCTATATATAAACAGGCGAAATCAAAAAGTTCGGATGCTCTCCTTTATAGATCCGGAAGGAAGATGAGGAAACCTTTTTACTCATCTTACTTACACTCGTCACCTTTTGAAACACTTACTGTGACAGATGGGCGCAAGCAAGGTTTTTTTTTATTAAGAAAATATTAACCCACTGCGGTGCACAGATGACATTATAAATATGCACATGTTTGAATTAACTCTAACTCATTGTCATTTCAGATTGTAATTCAAGTCGGGGAAGACATTGACGGCATGGTTATGATCAGAAATGTTGACAACAAGCAGGGAGCATGTCCACTCAAGTTTCTTCAAGAGGTGTGACAGAGGCCTTACATGTCTTTTGAAGGTTCGTCCACGTTCGGTTTTTCCACGGCAACATCTATAAATTTCTTTCGATTTCAGTTTGTTATATTATTCAAAAGTAATCGCGATAAACGAAATACATTTAAGCATTTTTTTCTGTTAAGTAATTCGTCACTAAACGAGGGAAATTCCCACGTCGGTTTTGGAAGAGTTTTCAGGGCGACAGCTCTCACAAAACGCTTCGAACGAAAGAAATAATCCGAATTTTCTTTTCCGTCGCGTAATTTAAAATATTTTAACTGAATATAAAACCGAGATTCAAGTAAAATCGAAATTTAGCGAAATTTTTCCTTTTCCTCAGTAGCGCAGCAGAGATGTTGGAGAGAAAAAACAAACAGAAAGATTCGGCAAAAGTCGCATTCGTTTTACTCTCATCTGGAGCACGAAGTCGTCGAATCAAAGGAAAGATCGTCAGCGAACATAGTGAGGAGCACAACCTTTCCCCCCGACGAAAGCGTTTGGATGGCGAAAGCAGAAAAGATTCCGGAGCCGATGAAAAAGAAAGCGACGCGACCGCTGAGTTTTCACTGCGGCGACAAACGACCGGAGCGAAGGCTCCCGCAGAGACCTCTCGGCTTCGGCTCCGACTCGAAGAGCAAATTCTCGATGGAATGCAGGTCTCGCAGAAGAGAGGACCACCACAAGTTTTCCGGCTGGAAGCCCCTGAGGGAATCCGTGGTTCGCATGGAAAGCGAGAACCTCCGGAAAAACCTGCACGACAAGCGACATCAAATGTACTGGGACGAGAGGGCGAAGCGCTGCGCAACCCGCGGCGATCGCGCCAGAAATCGATGCGAGGACCACGATTTCAACAGCAACCTCGTGAAACCGGAGGCGATCACGGGACTCGGAAGCAAAGTGCGACTGCCGTACGACTTCGCCGAGAGAGGGGACGTAGATCCGGGCGACGACGACGAGGACGACGCGGACGGGAATAACGACACCAACGTTTCCGGATCGACGGATTTTTGGTTCGAGACGAGCGTCGGAGAGACGACGAAAGGAAACGGGATTTTCAACATATTCGATTCGGAGGACAGCGACGACGGCGACCAGGACGACGGCGACGGCGAGGGCGACGCCGACGACGACGGACGCCGCTTCCTGCGAAGCTGCAAACTGTATGAGAAGCCATCGACCGAGACGTTTTTAAACAATTCCCTGACGAAAATTAAAAACAGTAATTCGCCATTTGCGAATATCGAAAACCTAAATTACCTTAACAACAACCATTTGCTCGGGGGCGTCAATTACGGGGAGGATAACGTTGATTGCTACAGGCTGTACAACGACAAGAACGTCTACTCATATTACTACAACGGAAATGGCGATTTGAAAGTGACGAAATTGTCAATTCCGTCGTCGAAGCGACCCCTGGGCATCGCCAACCCAAAAATCGAAATAAAACAACTCAACAACCGAAATTATTTTTTCAACAACGCCAATCGAATGGTTAACGAAAATTTATACATGAACAGCTACAACAATAAAAATGTTTTTTACAATTTTTTATTTAACAAGAGTAAAAATAACAAGATGTATCCCATAACGTCGCTGGCTCGGCCGCTTTGCTTCTCGTCCTCCCATTGACGACAAACAGAAAAAAATTTCGTTGAAACCATTAGGGCCAGAACATGAAACATTTAACTAACGTCTGGTTGACAAGGAGGCTGCTTGTACGAAATATCAAATCAATTTTTTTTAAAAAATTTTTTTAAAAACAAAAAATAATAATGCGAGTTTCGTAAGAGGCCTTTTTAAGCTCTATACTGTCCCCGATGTACAAGTGGCAGTTGTTTAATAAACAGTGGAATAATTGGAAACTAAATTTTGCGTTTGTAGACATCTTTAAATTGTCGATTTTGCCATGTCATTAATTATATTGTGCCATTTGACGACCGTGTAAATATTCTATTAAGTGTATATCTATTGTCTTTAATATGTGTTTCCGTTAAATGGTACGCAAGAATATTTATGCTGTCGTAGTTTCTTATATGTGAAAAATCACTTCATGGAGGACTTTTAATATTGTCATTTTGCTTTAATCTAAAAAGTTAACCTTTTAATGAGACAGATTAATGTTATATGCGAAATATTTAGTGCTTGATCGGTTGATCTAAGCCGTGTGTTGAAGACAGCCGAAATATTTATTCATATACCACGTTAGATTAGGGCTAAATGTTTTCACTCTGTCGAAGAGTTTTGTTTCTTTTCGTCTTTTTACGTTGTGGGTCCTCGCTTTAATCGTCCTGTCGGAAGAAAAATCTTCATATTACCATTCTCGTTCAAATTTATTATTGTTGTACGCGTCGTTTTAGCTGTTTAACGTATTTGAACGTTATTTTTTTTTTCTTTTTTAAACCTTGTTAAGAACCTTTTTGATCGCATAAAAATTACATTTTCTCCGCTCGTAAAATCGAAAAAGGAAAAATAAAAATGAAAAAATTCTCGGTTATGCTGGACATGATCGCTTATAAGAGAATTTTAACAGCGATGTTTACGTTCGAATTTGAAAAAGGAAAACCACTTTTATTTCGTTTAAATTATAATCTTTTTTTTTTTTTTACTGATGGCAGCACTAAATATTTTCTACTCAATTGACTGTTGTGTTTGATAATTAATCATAGTTAGTTTGAATTGAGAAAGGCTGGCCTTAAAATTTCTATTTGAAACCTTTTCAAAAGAACCACATTTATTTTTTTATTGTTTAATCGGTTAACTTTAATAAATACGTATAAAGTAATTAGTCGCAACATGTTTTTGATGGAAGATTTTATCTTTTTTATATGCGCTTACATGTATAATCGGAGGCAAAAATTATGTAAAACGATTGTTGATAATTTCCAAACTCATGATGTTAAACGGATTTGCCAAGTTTCAGAGGTTGTGAAATGCACCGTCAGGGACGTTAAACGAATTTTTTATTTTATCAAAAATGTTTGGTGGAAAAAAAAAAAAAAAAGAGGATCTTGGGGGGCCCTTGCAGCCGTATGCCATGCGCCGTCCACGGCTTCCCCAACGGCAGCACATCTTTTTAATGATATAAATAAAGTTTAAAAATAATATATTGCTCCCGATCTGCGTGCCACTTCTCGAAAATAGTCGCGTGACGTGAGGTGGATGACAAACGGCTGTTGTGGCGCCCTTCGATCGTGAAATATCGAGGAGTGTTTCATTAACATTAAGTTTCGATGTACTCGACCAGGAGCACCAACCTGCGGCGCATCGTTAGGAGCGTCGCACTGTGCGCTCGGGAAAAATTTCTTATATAATACAAACATATATACATATATATATCCTTACACATATATAGTTGACAGCACAATATGCTACTGTTATATTCCAGCTTTTTACTACCTCAATGTTCCGTCTTCGGTAATATTCGGCATGCGAAACCGCGAGTCGACAATTCCCATTTCACGGCTGGAAAGCGATCACCCAATTAAGAAATTTGTAGAAGATTTTTCCGATGGGGGTCACAAAATATTTCAAAGCGGATTCGAAATCCCCACTCGGGACACAGCGACATCCTCCCCTGCTCCCGAGGTGTCGCGCTTCCCTCTATACCCTGTTGAAAGTTGTCGAACCGAATTGCATTACTACACTATATATATGTGCGTGTATATATATGTATATATATATATAAATCGTTTTGTGATAATCGTTAGAAACTATCCAGATTTAAAAAATTTAAAAAGATGTTTATATACCCGAAATTCGCATCCCGATCAAACGGCAAAAGAAGCAACTTTGCAAGTGTTGTGGATTGGCCACCCCCTGCGCTGAGGGCTCCAACCCCTCTTTTTGTTAACTTCCTCCAAAGCAGGACGGTTATCGCTGTTGTTTTTTAACAAAAAAGCAGAGCAAACACCTGAAAATTCCGCACGCGACGAGTCCCTTTAATGTCATTAGTTTCGAAATTGACAACTGCTCTCGATTTTAATATTCGCATTGTTTAAAATTTTTCGTCGCAATCAATTTGAAAAATAACTCGAGGAAAAGTGGAAGCGTCGACGCTTCTCGAATTTTTCCCCATCGTTGTTTTTGTTGCATTTTGTACGAAAGGCCGCGTTCGGGAATGAATGGCGCATCGTCCGGGAACGCGTACCGGCTCGAGGATTCCGCATAAGTCAATTTTGAATTTCGAAGGTACCCAGCGGTTTCACCCTCCTTCATTTTGGGCATCGGGCGCGAGTGCCTTTTCGGCACGTGGAAGGGTAAAAAAAGAAAAATTGCTTTTCAAATTCGAGCCGCATAGAAAGAGAGTTTTGTCTGTCGATGAGAGCGCCCCGGAAAGGAAAAATTTCTTCCTTTTCCGCAGCCTTTCCAAAATCGCGAGGCTTTTCCCGCGGTCGCCGCGGGATCGAACCTGCTCGAAGGATCCCCGGCGGCGGCGCCCTGGCCGCTCGTCGGCCTCGCATCTTGCGGCAATTCCCCCAAATTTCACATCTTCCTTCGACGCTTCAACGGCTTCATTTTTCTTAATAAAATTGCCTCCGAACCGATTCAACTCCGCGAACTGTTTGCTCAGAGTAATCCGGAAATGGGCTCTTCTTTTTTCGATATCTCTTGCTGAACTTTTCCGAATGGCAAAGGGACCCACGAAAGGCTCCTTCGAAGCAAATGAAAAATGCCACAGAAAACTTATAAGGAAAAAAAATATGTAAAACTGGAGATAATTAAATTGGCGACACTGCAACTTTTTTATACGAATTTATTATCTATTTCATATTAATTGTTTGCACTATTGCATTAATTAAATTATATATTTTAAATGCACCAAAACTTACATTTTCCTATCGCGTTAGAGGATTACATATATATATTTGTTGAATAAAGTATTTGTTATATCAAATTAGAAAAATTTAAATTTTATTTTGATCTCAAAACATTTCCAAAAAGCACTCCGAAGCAGTCGGAAAGTTTCCTGCCAAAAGTAGAGATCCGCAAGTGCTAAGTACTTCCGTTTCGGGATTCCTCGCTTTGAAATTTCGATCCTCGACGAGTTTCAGGGCTGATTTACCTTCAATTTTGCTCCATCGGCGGAAGCGGGAGCTTCCCAATTTTGCTTTGCCACGCGTAAATCGTAAATGCGCGACCCGAATCGGATACTTCGAGGGGCAAGGTGTCAAAATGAATGCATTTACTTCCCTCATGTACAACATAAGTTTTATATTTATCACCGTTTTCAAGAGTACAAAATTTCACACTAACTAAATGTCACGTTCACGAATAGAGTACCGCTTTAAGTCACATGCAAATAATCGCTTTCTATCGCAGAAAATAAATTAAAAAACTTAAATTTTCCACAACTTTCCTCTCCTCTCGACACGCACGACGCGCTACTTTTCATTCAACCCGTAAATTTGTTACCTAAAAAAGTTCACCTTTCAACCATCTTCATAGCTCGTCGTGGTCTTCCGCTTCTTCTGCTTCCTTCTCATCCGCTTCTTCCGCGTTCTCCCCCGTTTCCATTTCCTCTTCTTCTTCCGGCTTTTCAGAAAAAAAAAGATTATTATTTTCAAATTTTAAGTTGTTAAGCGCGTATTTTTTTGCTTTCTTATCGTGCGTTTTGGATAAAATTAAACTGATTTTCCTGTATGGTGCGAAAAAAATTTGAAAATATACGCATGCGTTCTGTCAAACTCGTCAATCTTAAACACGAATAAGCATTGTCTGTTACCTCAGCATCCAAAGGAACTCCGAGAGTCTGTCTCATAAGTTTCTCAACACTGGCAGCAAATTCGGCAGTATCTGTTAGCATGTAACCGGAGCGCAGAGTGGCTGAAAGAGTAATGAAAACAATTTTTATCACGCCAATCACAATGGTGAGTAGAGGAAATTTAACCGAAATTTCTGGATCCTCGTGCATTAATTACCCGTCCTAAACATCATCAGGGCCATTTCTCTTGCGGTCGAGTCATTTTCGTCGTCCCGCACTCGTCTTAACAGTTCCTGTATCAAGGGATGCCTTGGATTAATCTCGAGCGCCTTCTTTTGATTCCTGTAATAATTTCTTTGAACATCTTCGGATTTCTGATGCGCATTCGACATTGCTAAACGCTCCATGTTACCCGTCCATCCGAACACGGGGGCGACAAGGGCGCAAGGGGAATCGGACAATCTTTCTGAAATCAATGCTCTTGAAATCTAAAATCACAAAAATTTTTCATTAAAACAATAACAGTTCTATCGGTCACAGGCAAAAATTCAAATACGACATAGTCGTACCTGATCCTTTAAAGCAGTTTTTGAAAGCCAGTTTAATAAAGTTTCAAATTTTTCAGTTAACATCTTGTGATTAACCTTATCCTCTGGCAGTGTGAAATCCTCTTTCGCTACGTTCTGGAATCTGTTTCCGTCGAATTCGGGAACAGAGCTCAGACAATATTCATCAACAGCTTCTACCAGGTACAAAACCTCGTAGCCCTTCTTCAGCAGCCTTTCCACGAAAGGAGATTTTTCCACCTAAAAAAATAAATTTAATGCTCGTTATTTCCTCACAAATTCATTTTACTCGTGGTCAATACATTAGCTTCCTCTATCTTCAGCTTTATCTAACCTCATTCCTACTGGCTCCAGCTATGTAATATATATGTTTTTGATTTGGTTTCATTCTGGATACGTAATCCGCGAGAGAAGTAACTCCTTCCACGGCTGATGATTGGAATCTGAGCAACTTGGCAAGTCTTGTTCGATTAGAAGAATCCTCAATTACTCCAAGTTTTATATTAGTCGAATATTCCTTCCAGAATTTATCATAATCTTCGCTCTTTATTGCTTTTATCATATCCAATGCCTTTCGAACAAGCTTCTTTTTAATAATCTATAAAAATATGTGTTACATATTAAGATACTGCCCTTTTAAATCCCATATAATATAAAATTATGTCATTATATAAATCTCTTAAAATATATTACATATTTATGTATATAAAATTTATGAATAATCTAAAATTAATCAAAGACCTATTTTGTAAAAGATGTAACTGCGGATAAAATGGATAAGGATTTTTAACTCTTATCAATTAGTGTAAGGAACCTACATGAAGCAGATTCTAGCTTTAAAACAATCATTCAATCTGACTTAATCATCACTTCTTTCTTCATTTCGGTATGGATTAATAACTTCTTTGGAACTAAAATGATTAATGCTTTTCATTCTATAAGTTTGTTGGCTATTTTATATTATTTCCATTATCTACATAATCTCCAATCTAAACTTTTTACCTTTATGAGCTTGTGTTGTTGCAGTGTTTCTCGGGAGACATTCAGAGGCAAATCGTCCGAGTCCACTACACCTTGAACGAATCCTAGATAATTGGGCATCATGTCATTAAATTCATCTGTTATGAAAACCCTTCTTACATAAAGCTAAAACGAGAAAATTGTTTCTAGTTACTTTGACACATTTTTTAATTCCTGAACTTACATGTAGGATGAAAAATAATTTTTTTGTAAGTTGGAGCTAATTATTTTCAAAACATTTTGTCAAAATACATTAAATGCAGGATACTCTTTCAAAGTAGAGAATCATAATTTGCTCTGATACTTGGTTCTCTGCGAGAACCAATTTACCATCATCATTAAAATGTTGGACGCATGAATCAAGAAGCAACTCGAAGGTATCGATGTAGGTGAACTTAATTAATTCTCAAGTAACTTGCCTTTATATTGTCCGATTTTGAACCGTATTTGTTGAAAGATTCTGCGGGTTGAATGGGAGGAACGAAAAGAAGAGATTTAAAAGTGACTTCTCCCTCGGCAACAAAATGAGATTTCGCTAACGGTTCGGCCTTGTCCTTCGTTAAACTTTTGTAAAAACTGGAATACTCGGAATCCTCAATTTCGCTCGGCCTGGAAAAAAATGACAATTAAAGATAATCCTGTAAAAGACAAGAAGATTTAAAATAAGCTGAAATGCCTATAAATCTTAATCTCTTAAAATTTAATCACCATGGAAAACAACCAATGAAAGCAACTCTAAATCATAAATTTCCCTTCTTAGAATATGAACCTGTGCACAGCTATTTTGTCATAGGACGAATCGAAATTTAAAGTTTTTGAAAATTTCGATTTTGATCATTTTTGAGAAAATACTTATAATCATCTAATGCAAAATCATACGAAGCAAAATAAAACGCAATTCGTTTCAAAATTTAACATAAACATAATATTAAGTTAATGAAAAATTACGATTATTTATTCGAATATTAGAGACTAAAACTGCTTAAGAAATAAAATTATTTTTTTATCCAAGCTTCAATTCCAAAATTTTTTTATAAAGAAAATTTTGAGTTAATTGCATATCTAGATAAAAAACAGTGATTCTTTTTATTGGCCCGATATTGATAAGCTAAATAATACTTTTTTTAACTCATAAAGAGTAGAAAAAGTGACATAATTTTTTAATATCTTCCTCTTATTCAAAAGGCAAACATAGAATTAAGAATCAAATATTCAAAGTGCTCATTTCAAAAATCATCAAAAGAAAAACCAGTCAAATTTTTGATGCACATTTGTACGAAAAGTCCAAAAAGAAAAAATTTCCATACTTTCTGGTCCATATTGGTTTAGAATCGTTCAAAACCTCCCAGTCCCACACTACTTTATCGACGGTATTTGGTTTAGTCTTTTCTTCCTTTTCATCTTCTACAGCAGCATCATCGTCTTTGGATGGAGCTTCATCTTTCGTTTCACCTTCTTCCGATGGCTCTTCAACTTTAATAGTCTGACAAGAAAATTTAAATAAAACAGTTTTTTAAATCAAGTGATTTGTTGTAAAAATGCGTGAAAAATGGTCAAATAATTCTAATTCAGCTACTCGGTGAAATAATATTTGCATTATACGATCAAAGTTATTTCTGTATGCTTTACTTCAACAATTCTTTTCATGCCACCAACTAATGCCTACCAAAATAAAAATGAACCATACTCAACACAATGACTTAAAGAATGTCTATAGTCTGTAAAATTTTCAGGTAAGATTTGAAAAAGTTATTTAAGAAGTAATAAATCTTGATTCTTCCAAAGCGGCATCTTTTATCGAAAGTCTCCAAAACAAATAAATTAAAACAAAAAGAATTTTAATTGCCACACCTATTTCTTTTTAAAATTGGACATAAGCATCTTGATATTTCTTTCTATCTTAAAGCAATGATTTTAAAAGCGAAATTCTAATGTAACTGTATAAATAAAATAAAAACTTAAAATCAGAACTCAGTTATTACAATGGATTTGTTTATTTTACCTTGCTACTCCACAAAGATATTGGAAAGTTGATAAACTGGGAATACTTCTTCACAAGGTTCTTGAGGGTATCTTCTTCCAAAAAGTCATAAGCTTCCTCTTTCAAATGAAGACTTATCTGGGAACCTCTTTTAAGAGTATCTCCCCTGGGATCTTCAACAACACTGAAGCTCTCTGCATCTGATTCCCAAATATGCTGAGAATCATTATTGTGTTTGGAAGTAACTACAACTCGATCAGCAACTAAAATAATTTAATCATTTTCTTATTAGAAGAAAATCATTTCTTATTCATTTTAAACAAGTTATTAATAACACCTCTTGAGTTTCAGTAAAATTTTCAACATATCTGAGAATGATAAAAAACTTACATCACACTTATATAAAAATTAATATATATATAAATATAAAAGGAATCACCATAAAATCTTAAATGAAAAAATTACCTAAAAAGGCAGAGTAAAATCCAACACCAAATTGACCAATCATATCATTAAAATCTGAACCAGACTGAACTTCTTGCATTTTAGCAAGAAATTCTGCTGTTCCTGATTTAGCAATTGTTCCCAAATTATTCACTAAATCATTTTTAGTCATTCCAATACCAGTGTCTATTATGTGTAATATATGATTTTCCTTATCTGCCTAAAAATATGGAAAGAAAAATATTAACTTTAAAGTAAAGATGATTGTTAAAAAAATAAAATTTATGAATAACAATAATACACAAAAAATAGAAATAAATTTTAACATTTTAATTCTAACTAACTATATTCAATTCATTCCTAGTAGAGTTTATTCAAAATGTTACATATATAAATATCTTATTTAAGTTTTCTTAAATTTAATTTGTTATCAAATATAAGCAACACCTTTAATACTAAATTAAGCTTTGTTTTTAAAACAGTTCTCTTATATAAATCATTAAAATGAAAATTACAAACAACCAAGTAAATCTCAATAAAATTATGTGAAATAGAAATATTGTTATTGTCATATTATTCCTGAAAAGTAAGATTAGGAAAAAGAATTAATAATACAAAATTTAAGAATATTATTATAGAACTGATAACCAATTAAGTATGTTCATCTATTTTTTCATTTCTTTATATACTAAATAATGCAAAAAAATTTAATTGTTTATAAACATTGTCTTATGAAACAAATTAATAAAAAACCCAATCACCTAATGTAATAATTGACTTTATAAAAAAACACACACTCAAAAGGCAAATCTATTCTTCTAATCAACCTAAAAAATCAAATTATTTATTTGATGGATTTAAATAAATTATAATTCTATTAATTAAAATATTTTGTCTAAAAAAATAATGAAAATTACAATCTGAATTTTAGATGCTTGCAAAAAATTATAAAACTTACCTTTAATCGAATCATCAAATCAGGCATTGAATCCAAAACAGTTTTATCTGTCAATGAAAGCAATCTTATTTTATCTAATGCATCAGCAGCATTTGAAATCAATTCTCTCAAGAATATCTGAAATATATAAAAGCTATTTTCAGAAAAAATTTCAGGTTAAGTTACAATATTTAAAGATAATGAAGTATTAAAATACCAGTTGCAATTCTACAAGCATTAAACTGATAACAAATGAAATATTGTGAAAGGACTTTCAAAATAACATAATTATTCAAATAATTCTGAGAGCAAAATACCTCTTTATTCCTGTACAATGAATTGATGATCAATTTCATCATTCTATTAACTTCTGCCTGGAAATGGAATTTTTCAGCCTTTTCCCTTAATTCTTTTATTTGTGCCACATTAAGTCCATCCAATTTAATTGCTTCCTCTTCTCGTCTAACTACATCATCATCTGTTCTTAGGGCTTCTCTACTAGATCCTAAATCTGGCTCAACAGTATGAGTTTCAATCTCATCTTCATCTGTATTTTCACAATGTCCATAGGCTTAGAAAAACAAAATAATTATTTAAGACTTATTTCATTTTTTTTTCAGCAAGAACAAAAGTTAATGCTACCTATGTCACTTGAGAAAGTTAAAATTTCTTAGTTATGAAACTTTCTATCCTAATTCAAAAATTAAAAATATCTTACTTTCCTGGGCATTATTACTGTCAATAAAAAAGTTTTAATTCTAATTCTTTAATTAACTGAATTATTAATGCCCGAAAAATTAGAAATAGAAAACGCTAATATACACCTTTGTACAAGATAGTTTTTAATTATAATAATTTAATTTCAATGTTCTCATTTCTAGAGTAACTGAATTCAAGAAAATAAAAAAAGAGAAAAAATGCCTTAATAAAAGAAGTGTTAACAGCTACAAACGAAACGCCTAAAAAATCAAGAAATTTACTACGAATTCTCAACCAAACGCTTCGACCATTATCTGATGGCAGCATATGAATTTCAACGAATTCGTAAAAAAAAAATTACAGGTAAAATCATGCCGGCAATGAATAGGGAATAACAATGTTTTTTAATATTTTCACTCTTCTAAACCGAACTCTTCACAGAAAAATCAAATTTTTCTGGGATTTCGGTTCAATTATAAATTACTCACCAATCAATGCCAATAATAAAATTGAAAAAAACACCCTTGTCATTTTAGAGGAACGATATTTCACTCTGCATTCGAATCAAAAATGAACCAACAAGGATAAAAGGTTTGACGTGTAATCCACAATATGGTCGATTGAGTGTGGACCAATGAAAATTTGACAATTGTCAGTCAGTAACCAATGAGAGACGACCAAGTGCTTTATTTGCAACAGGGCGATTCAACAGTTAATAATGGCAGATAAAGCGCTGAGCTCGAGACTTTTCCATCCGCTTGAAAAAAATCCTAATTTATTAAGGCTCAGTCGTTTTACAAATTATCAACCAACGTTCGGATATCATTGATAAATACTAAAAAGTGCATTAACAAATATTTTTAATATATGCTAACGTATGAAATGGAAAATCCACTCTTTGTTTTTTTTACAATATGTATAAATTTCCATTTACTTCATACTAATGATTTCAACTTCTCAGGTGGCGGTGAACCAAAAATTTAATGACTATTGACACAATTTACCAAAATTATCATTCATCAATTATAAGAATACCATTTAGCAGTTATAAGTGGTATGGTACCATGATATCAAAATATCATTTATCCATTACAGAAATTGATTAATCAAGGTTTACTGTATTGCCTTACAAAAAAAAATTATATATTATTTTCATCAAGAAAATTAAAACTAAAATCGGCTTACTACAAACTTAATTAAACACATTAAATTGAAAGGCAGCTAAGAATTAATGAAGGTAAATAACATTTAATAATTATTATTATCATCGAGTTTATAGAAATCTCTTATTAGTCATTCATTCTGAACATACTTTTTTACTCATACAGATTATCGATGAATGAATTATATTTATTTCAGTACAATTATAAAATAATTTATAAAACAATTTTTTTTTCAAAAACGAAATCGTATGCGATGATTTAAAAGAAACTCATCACCGATATTGAGATCGCTGCTACTAAACAAAATTATGAGTAACTTTAAGCTCTTAGTCTTTCCTTTCCTTTTTCAATGAACTTATCTTTCGAATGTAAAAAAAAAAACTTGAAAAAATACGTAAAAATATTCCCATGTTATTCCTAAAATGGTGCAAAAAAAAGACATTTTTTTTAATCGAAATATACTAAATACTGTAAAATATACACAAATGTACACTAATACTTTATTTTATTATTTAACAACACATCACTGTTACTGAAATTTGCTCGTTTTCTTTTTAAAAAATATTCCACAATTCTAAACAAATTAATGATTCTAACAATCGTCAATTATATCAACGACTTGAAACGATGCTTGCAACAACTATCAACATTTGAAACTGCATTGAAAAAATTAATTTCGGATTAACGAAAATTAATTTATAAATTTTGCCTCGTCACATTCACTTTGAAAAATCATTTGCTTCAACATTATTTAGCGCGTGAAATATAAAATTAAAAATTTCAAAGCTTTCCATCCCTCCTCAGAATCTTCAAGAATATGAAGAGAAGCACAATTTGCAGCCGAACCGGAAGGCACAATAATCCGTTAAGAAAAATATTACTGAATTCCTGGGCCATCAACTCACTTATATGAAGACCAAAAATTCAAAATGAAGCGAGTTAAGAGATATAAGCAATCACATGCATTTTTTTCTGTGTCTCAAAATTTCAATATTAGTGAAAAAGAATGTCCGATTGCAAATGTTGCACGAATACTCAGTTGAATTGGATTTTCTTCTGGCATAATCGTCACGAGTAACCTGCTCAGAGTTGAGGCATTTATTCCTATGCTCTAACCTTTCTAAGCAATTAAAGCTATATGTATTGTTACAATTTGTGCAGTCAAATTGATCCGTGGCGTAGCAGTCTTCATATTCGTTGGGCAATATGCAATTGTATGTTAAATATTCCGACACGAAGCATCCTCCTTTTTTCACATTTTCCCTGATAGGAAAATCACTGTCGAAAATATTCTCTGTAACCTCGAAATTTTTCGTCTCCGAATAAAGATACTTCAAATCCGCGGGGAGCAAACGCTTTATGGAATACACTATATCCGTATTTATAAAGGACACTAATTCATCAGTTAACTTCTCAACTTCGGTCGCTTCAACAAATTGCGTTAATCTCCTGGATACGAGGCGATCCCAGCTTTTGCGAAGCTTTATTAATTTCATTATTATTATTTCAGACTGTTTCGGATTTAGGATTTCGAACAAAATCCAGTTGTCACAGATTATTTTGGATAAATTAAAACTCGTATCTATGCTTTTCGCGAAGAGGAGGTAGCACTGAAGGGCCGGCATCTGAATCATGTTCGTCAAGTAAACCTTATTCGTTTCCAGTAAGTTCGAATAGCAGATTATTTTGTGTTTTGATGAAAATACTTTGCCGTTGTACTTGATTTTTGTGTTCGGAATGACGACGTCCGCATCCTCAATTTTCAACACATTCGGATGCAGTCCGAAATGACTCAGCGGATGAAGTGATACATAAGATTTCGTTTTTGTATGAAAAAGCTGATCCGATCTGCAATTGTTGAATTCGTCGCCTACAGCAAATTGGGGATAAAATCCTGAGCAAAACACAATTTTGACAATAATTAGGTCTTTGTACGTAGAAAGATCTGTGTTTTTCAGCATGTCCACGACTTTGCGGGGATCGTTCCGCAGCCGAAATTCAACATCTTTCACATCGAAATCCATTTGGTCTTCATCTATTTGATTTTCGTCAACTTTTAACTTCTTCCGCTCCGGTTTCTTGGCAACATGCTCTGCCTTTAACCTCTTGAGTATCTTTATTTCACCGTTTCGTATTCTTCTTTCATTGCTCGTCTCCGGTTTCGGTTCGTTCATTTCCAGCAGCTTGCTCTCCGTCAGAATGTTTTTGAACTGATCGATGAGCTTTATCATTTCGTAAAATCTTTGCTCTTCCAAACCCCTTTTACGGCACCATCTCCTGGTATCCTCCTTTATCTTTTTCATTCTCAGCCATTCGTGAAATAAATTGATGACTGAAATTGAATCTCCGTGATCGGATTCGAACTCTTTCCTAAGATTCTCGCAATCGAAATCTCGAAAGGCGAAATTGGTGTATGGGGACGGAATGCTCAGGGCAGAAGCTAAAGCTATGCTTGCCTCAATCTGCTGAAACACAGTACCGATTACCAACATTTTTCCTATGGTTAGCTCCACGGGTATATTCGTCAGTGTCCTACCAATTTCTGTGATTTTTTCATTGTATGTCAACGCATTTTGTTGTTTAAGACTGATAATGCAATTTTCGATGCTCTCTTCGCTTGGCGGCTCCAAAAATGGAAATTTTCGAACATCCGGCAATCCCATTTCAACCATCTGCAACAGCACGGAATCCAGGGGCACGCGTTTGATTTCTGGAGTGGAATATTCATCAAATGATGCGTAGTCTTTTTCTGAATAAATACGGTAGCAGATGCCCGGTCCGGTACGTCCGGCTCTTCCCTTTCTCTGTTCTGCCGATGAGCGACTGATCCAAAATTCTTTTAACCTTTGAAGTTTGCATACAGAATCGTAGGACATTTCTTTCATCTTACCGGAATCAATAACAAATCGTATTCCGTCAATGGTGACGGACGTTTCTGCGATATTAGTCGATATGATGCACTTCCTATAGTTTTCAGGTGCACAATCGAAAACTTTATCCTGATCTGCTAAGGCCATGGACGAATGAAGGGGCAATATGATCCAGTTAGGGCTTTTCTTTTTATATTCTTCCACGGCTGAAGCTAAACTCATTATTTCCGCGAATCCGCTCATAAATATTAGAAGATCTCCTTTTTCTGACCTATATTTTTCTTCGATTATTTGCATTATTTGCAAATATGGAGTAGTATCAATTTTACTTTTATGTTTTCCACTATCGATTACAATAGGTGGTTTATATATAACTTGAACAGGATATAATCTACCGGGAATTTGAATTATTTTCGCGATGCCATTAAAATAATTGGAAAACAGATCCAAGTTTATGGTCGCAGACATCAAAACCACCTTCAGATCTTCCCTTTTCGTCAGCAAACATTTCAAGAGTCCCAGCAAAAAATCGCTCTGCAAATGTCTCTCGTGAACTTCATCCAGAATGATCACTTCATAATTTGACAGAACGGGATCGGCGATCATATGCCTAACGAGCAAGCCTTCTGTTAAAAATAAGATCTTCGTATCTTTGTTTCTGCTCTTTTCAAAACGTATTTGGTATCCGATTTCATGAGTGTACTGGCTCAGGGTTTCGTATTTCAAACGCGAGCATAGGGATATGCAAGCCAGTCGCCTAGGTTGAGTGCAGGCAATGCTGTTAAATCCGTTTCTCATTAAGTATTGCGGAATTTGGGTGGATTTCCCGCAACCTGTGTCACCGGCTACAATAATAACCTGCAGCCTCTTCACGGAATCCACAATTTCATCTTCATATGCACTTACTGGCAGTTCCCTCTGAGATTTTCGAATTTTTTTTAGCAAATTGAATCTTTCAATCTGTTTGAAATTTAGATACGTTTGGACTATGACGAGAAATTCTTCAATCATATTTAAATTTAAAGCTCTAGAAGTGACATGCTGAAAAACATCTTCCGGCGTAATATTCAACTGAAAGCATATCAAATCCCTGCAATCTATATTTTGGGGACGTTTCATTTTCTCATATTTTTTAAGAAATTTCCAAAAGTCATCGTAATCATGAACGACATTATATCTCCTTAATAAAGAAATTAATTCGTGCTTGTAATTACTCAGCTGCAATTTCGTTTCATTATTCCTTATGTGTGTATCAGTTTCCTTAACTTCTAATTTTGATTTTCTACTTAAATTTTTGTATTCATTTTTATAGTGAGAGCTCATCTGAAATGGATCAAACATAATAATTTTAATAAATATTTAATACTGTAAACATCCAAAGAACTTATAAAATATTTCAAACTTGTTATGATATAAATTAATTATTAAGCCAATTACAATAGAAGATCAAAATGAATCATAAAAGTGGCTGAAAAATTTTGCAATTTTAAAATAAAATAATTTATGCAAGACATTAAATATTTATCATATATATTCTCTTAAAATTAAATATTTGCACTTTTTTCTGCATCAGAATGCAAATTGAAATCAAAATTAGTCTCCACTTAATAATAAAAGCAAAATTTATCTATGATGAATATGAACACACATATGAAGATAAAATCTTTGTAGAGAGAATTAATTTTATTTGTTAAAATTTTTTATTTTGTGGTGCTTTTCATTAAACTACTGAACTCAATAGAAAAAGAAATTATTTTTACCACTGAAAAGTAAAGATTTATATTTTCTGCATAATACCTTGGAAAAAAATTTATTAAAAATAAAACACAAAATATGAAAATTTTAAATTGCTTTGAAAAAATTTGAAAAAAAAAAAAAAGATAAATCTGTTGGATCTTTTTAATATCAATTTTAAAATAAGTTATGTAACCAGATGAAATTTTGAATGCTCCACAATAAGATTTTTAACTTTTAAAAGGAGTTTTTGAGTCTAACCTTAACTTTCAATTAGTTCCAAGATAGCAGATGACAAATTGATTTCATTCCACTCCTCGAGAGCTCTGCATAATGTAAAAGAACATTTTCTGCCTGCTTATTTTGTTGCAATGAATTTCAAAAAGTAAACAAAACATTTCTACTTGTTTTATGCTAAGAATGGACTGCTTCATAAAGTTTTAATTCTTGAAAATCAAATTTAAATTTTTTAGAAATTAATTTGACGTTATAAATGACAGAGTCAATTCACATAAATATTGGATATTCAGATTACTGGAAAACAAAATGATGAATTGAAAATTAAATGCTTAAGAAAAACTGAAAAAAATATATGTGTATATATATTGATTAGCTTTAAATGATGTTATATTCATTAAGATTCACAAATAACAGATTAGATTCTGATAGAGTTCTTAATGATTTTGCTTCAGAAAATAAAATTGATCTGATTTTTTTTAATTGTAAATTCAGTTAGTAAAAGATATTTCTTTCACATCATTCCACATCAAATTTTCTAACATTTTAAAAAAAATTTCACAAGAATAACTTTAAATATTCATTTGTTTCATTTTTTTTTCTTTGACATGTTAAGACCTCACAGGAAGTAACATTGTCTTTGGTGTTGATGTACAAAACAACAACTTTATAAGTATATAAATCCATGGGAATATTAGCGGCTTTTACCTTCCGATGATAACCTGATTTTTAATTCTTCATAGAAATAATTATCTGCCATTATTTTTAAACGTTTCAAATCCGTAAAACTGCTAGTGATTAATTTGATGAGCTTGTTATCTACGTTAAAAAAATCTATCTGCCTTCCAAAACGTTTGATGATACATTCATATTGGTTGTTTAATCGAATCTAAGGTTCGAATTCGAATTAATTTCCTTTTTAAAAATGTGTTACATATGCGAATGAAGCTGCCCTGATATTCGATTAACAAAATTTGATCTTTCCAACACGAATGACAAAGATGACATTACACCATGCGGAAGCTAATTCCGAAAACCACAGACATCCGGAAAACGAAGTGAACGAAGCATTCGTCGCACCACGGGCGGACAAGACGACTGCAGTCTTCTCTCTTCGGCCGTCCGGTTGCTTTTCCGCTCGATGGCTCGCTCATTCGCGCGGATTCGGGACACTTAACCGCTGCGGCCACACCTGGGATCGAGTTCGCCGTAACCGACATGTCGGGCGTCTGCAGTCTGCATCTGCAGAATGTCAAAAATTAATCAAACTTAATGGGAATTTACCCTTTTCCCTCATCGGCTAATTATTAATTTCCCTTCTCGGTTGGGAATTCATTAGAAAGAGTGTAAAAAAAAAAAAAAAAAAAGAAAATACTGGTGATTTGTGAGACAACTCGAAAAACACCGGAGAAATCAGGAACTTGTCACATAAGGGAAAGAGCTGCATTAATTAGATAAAAAAGCAAAATTTACGAGCCAGCAGTGATAACGATAAGACGCAAATGAAATTTTAAATTGGGAATGCCATAAACCCTGAAGTAAAAAGGGTTCTGCGACTTTCTGTGCACGTTGAATTGGAAAGCAAGGCAAGGTGAGCCACGAAAAGCGTCGTGACTCACTTGATGGCGACATGTTAATAAATTAGACCAGTGCGAAATGGTGAGGTAAGCTCCTCGAGACGGGTTTCATGTTAACACTTAAAAAATGATGGCAAAAATATACGAAGAATACAGTAAACCATCACAAAGATAAAGGAGCCTGCCAGAAGCGGGTTTTTCTTCATTAAACGCGAACCGCTTGGCAATTAAAACAAGGCAACGAAGCATAGATCCAGACGAGGACTGTGAGGGGCTTGTAAAAGTTTTGGAAGATAATTCCGGACGAAACTATCAAGAGCAGCAGCAGCATTATGCAAGAGGTAGTAATTATTTTCCAATCTGTGGTACTTCGGTACGGAATGGAAGGAAAGTTTTTCATCCCGCGGTCGAAAACCTGACGGTGATTCAATCTCCACACGCAACTGCAGACCCAAATAACGACTGCAGCGTTAACTCTTAATCACCATTCAAGAACGGCAGCAAGTTACTCCAATTGCGGGGATTGATTTTATTTAAGACGTTGATTAGGAACTCCTTCACATGGAGCAGAGTTCCTGTTCACGATAAATTTCACGTTTTGAATGAACTAATCTCTTATTTAGCACCCGAAGCCATACAGTTACATCGTAATATGTAAAGTGGGAAATTTCTTTTGCAGCTAAAACGCATCTTTTTCAACGTGGAACTTGCCGCCTCTTTAATCATCTGAAGGCCCTGGTGCAGGAGCTCATCGAAAAAGCGATTCGGAAATTTACCGTTGAGCTTTCGGTTTTACAACTTTCTCTCTTTGCACGAAAGGAAACAACGAATTTACGGCTTCGGAGATGGGAAAGCTTCCGCTCAGCGCCATCTTTGAACGGAATGCCAAAACATTTCTTCGAAGAATTCTTATGCCTCGTCACCGTGCTCGGCAAGTCGCTATCGTCAGTCGCTTTGGTTTTTTTTTTTTTTTTTTTTTTCAAAATTCAAATAATCGGAAATCGCGAGGAAAAGCAATGCAGTTCCGTTGTTAAAAATCGAAAATCCGGAAGCGATTGTATAAATAGAGGGAAAAGGCGGCGAAATGCGTTTGCATCTCCGGCGGAAAACGATAATTTTAAAATTCACTGCGGTTTTTTTGCACCGTTCATTTTCTCCTTCATCCTAAAGGAAAGGAAATGACACATTTGGCGATTTTCTACGAAATCGGGAGCGGACAAATTCGCGCAAAGTTCGAAAGCTAATGAAAAGAATGAATAAATACGGATTGCGGATTTCCGAAAAAATGGATTTTTTTTTTTAATGGAAACTAAACTTTTCTGAGTGAATGTCTGAAATGAAATTTTTTAAAATTTTTCCAAACAAAAATCGGAGCTTTTTCTTTCATTCGCAGATAGTGAAAAAAAAAAATCATTATGCGAGTAACCACTGACATATGGGAAATTTCTTGATGAATTCACTGCTTTTTCAAATCATAGAAAAACATTTCTCCCTGTTTTCGAAAGGCCTTAAAAGAAATTTAATTTTCATTCAATTTAGTGTATAGATCTAATTTTTAAGCATAAATCTAATTTCGCATTAGCTTGAATAATTATAATTTTATAGCCAGCAAAAAAATAGTCTAAATTACATTTTTAATAAATAACTTTTTAATTTCGCCTTCGGTAAAAGAACAACGTTAAAGTTTTTATACCTGCCATTTACCCTTTTTTTAAACGCAAAACATTCACAATATTTTTAAAATCATGTAGATGTGGTCTTTAGCTCGCTTTTATCTTGAAGTAATATTTTTTAATATCCTTCAACATAGTTTAGCCAAATCATGATATCAGAAATAGTGTACAAATGCATATGTCTACTAAAGTTTAAATGATTCATTTATAACTAATTTATTGTACCAATTCACGAAAATCGGGATTATCACTAATTTTTGGGTTTTATGACGGTGACTTTAAAAATTACGTTATATATATGAGAGAATCTGGCAACGCACACGCTTGAACTTAGTTTTGTCCTTAGTAAAACTGTTTTCAATAATGACACTTTTTAATTTCAAAAAATTAATTATTAATAATTGTACTGTATATATATGTTATATCAGAATAAATACATATATTTATTGAGGTTTAATGACTATAAAAAACTTGAGTATAGCTCACTTTATCAATAAAAATAACCTTTTCCTAAACAGGATATAAATATAAAGTAGAAAATGGTAAGGGGAAATTTTATAAGTATAAAGAAATTTTTATTCAGGTTTTAGGGAACCAACTTTTAAATTGTTTAATTCAAAATGATCTATAAAAATTCATATTTCAAATATCATATCAACCAAAGACAAACATTATACCAAATTTTCAGCTTCTGGAAATTATTCTTTATTTGAATGTCTAGACAAAGAATGTGAAATGCTTTACACAGTCTGATTACATAGTGACTTCCAATATTCATGTATATTCAAAGAATGATAGAATTTCACATCAATGGCTTATTACAATAGTAATTATTGCCTTTCCTTAGCTATGGCTGATTTATCTTTTTTGTTTTTTCAGTTTAAAATATTTTAGATACTTCATTTTTTTTTACTACTTGAACTGTTTAGTAATGAATGTTTATTTCATCATCTTTTTGTTTGTAAACTTAAAGCTGATGTGATTACTAATGTTAGTATGTTTTTCATAATTTGAAAAATTGTGGGTTGTCATTTTTTCTCATTTTAATTTTGCATAAATTATCAGTGTTTTTAGCTGTAATTTTTTTCATTTAGGCTTGTTTTTATATGTAAAATATGAATATAAAAGTCAATGCTTTTACTGAAAAAATTAATTTTAAGAATCGATATTACACATTATGTTACAAGTATATTTTATATATATATATACAGATATAAGATATATATCATATATATTACATATATCATATATATTATATATATCATACATAGTATATATAAATATCGTATATTTATTACATATATATCTGTATATACTTACTATAATTATTATCTGCATATAATAACTGTATTAATTAGGGTATTGTAGTAGTTAATTTTTTAGTAAAATAATAAATACATTCTTCATTTATTCTAGGAAATCAACATCTTAAACATCTTTTTCTTGCTTCTAATGTATAATTTTTTTGTAACGATAATCTTTTTATTTTCTCACAAAGTTAAAAATATTCAATAAGCCGCCGTAGCCCAGCTTAAAGATTTCGCACCAACGAACTGAGGTTATAACTTATCCATACAGGTTTTTTATCATTTCTCTTATTGTTCATCATCAGTGGTTTTAAATTATGTAATGACCTAGCTTACACATTTCTCGAATGCAATAAAGTTGTTGGAAATGGTCTTTTGATTATCTAAATAAATTAGGTTATAATTTATTTAGGTATATATTGCATTATAAACTTGTACTAGTAATTTCTATTCCAAGCAAAGCAAAAATGTTGGCAAAAATTAAGAAATATTAGTAAATTGAAGTAACTTTTACTTTTCAGAATCCAATGAGGAACAATGAGCGACAAGGGAAATTTTCAATGGTATTTCTGTTATTCAAAGGTCATATCCGTTTAAATTTAAACTACTTGTTTGTTTATTTGTTTATCCACGAATTCTTCAATGCTTAGTTCTACAATATTTCTTTATTTTTCGAATTGAGAAATGAATTTGAATAGTTCGTCAGACGAGATCTACTCGAATACTCCTCTGAAAAGTAAATATGCTACGAACAATTCTTTAAAAAGCCAAGGATTCAAAACCAGTTCATCAAATTGTTATGAAACCCCCGTGAGATTTAATGAAAGCGCCGTTAAAAGGGGAAAGTTACCAAATTCATTTAAGGGAAACTTAATTAAAAAAATGCCTATCTATTCGCCACCAACAAATATTTTGGGCCATGTAAAAAATCCATTTGAACATGCCCGTTTATTAAAAGAGAGATTGAGTCAGCCGATTTGTAGCCCATCGTTATTTGAAAAAATAAAAAGTCCAGTTCAGGTATAACATTTTATTTATATTATTTGATACTTATATTATGTAATAATACTGTTTACTGTTTCAAAGTTATAAAAATTTTGTTTTTTCATCCAGGATGATCAGTTTCACTGGAGCATTGAAGATATATCTATTTTGAGACCTGCACCAATCAATGAAAATCCAATACAAGAATTTGACTCTTGGTTTAGCCCAGCAACAGAAAATGAAGCTCAGAAGGCTATTAACCAGTAAGAACAAAATTATAGTTATTGAATTTTCTTCACATATAAATATTTTTTGTGGCAACTGTTAACTTTCTAAATGCATGTACATTTTTATTTTTATAAATGTAAATTTTTTGTTTCAGATTTTTTTCAAGCCAAATTGCCAACATGGAAAGTCCAGAGGATGTGAGACAAAATCGACCTAATAATAGTAGTGTTAAACCATTAACAACAGAGACTTGGAGTCAAACTACATTAACTTTACCTCCTAATTTGCCAGCAGAAGTCAATAATGTTTTATCTCATTATTGTACTTTTAGTGAAAATCAATTTAATCAGGACAGTGAGGATCTTAATTGCTCAATAAGTAGGAAGAAGTTGTCATTTGAATCTTTTGATACTGATTTGGAATCAATATGCAACACTCCAATCCAATTAAATGTGAGTTTTGTTTTAATAGCTAATGCAGAAAAAAAATTCATTTCTTTGTATTTTTGTTTAATTTGAATTATATTAAATACAAAGAATTAACAATACCTTCCACCATTTCTTATTTAAAGATAAATTATTTATTTTTTTTTTCTTGCTGAGAATGTTCAAATTTTTGAAGTTATTTCAGAAATTATATTACAATTGTCTTTAAATATATAAATTTATTATGAAATATATATAGATCTAATTTAATTTGTGTAAACTGATAATTTTATCATTTATTGCGATAAATTACTAAAAAAAGAATAAAATTATTTGTGGTTTTCATGTTGTGATTGATTGAAAACTGACAGACAAATTTAAATAAATATTTATACATGCATCTTTATGTTTAATCAATTAAGGTTTATTGCTTAATTCAAGTTTTTTAAAATATAATTTAATTTTTCTAGTCAAATTTGAAATTTCTGATTTGATAATTAAATTTTTCTTTTAAAATATTATCTAGTCCTTGATGAATGTGTTTCTATTACAGAATCAGTGCTACAAACAAACCACTGCCTCTACTCCAGTACTTTCAATAGTATCATCTCCAGAATTGTCTCCTATTACCTCTGACAAACCATATCAGTCACCAATGGACATTTCAATTATTTGCCGATCAAAAACGCGACTAAACTTAAATGATGTTGAAATGCATATTGAAGATAAGGAAAATATTCAGATAATGAACTGGAATCAGCAAGGAAATAATTTTGCCATTAATTCTGAAGAATCTCCTGACAGTGCATTTTCTTCAGTGTAATTCATAAAAATTTAATTTCAGGTTTTTTTATATTTTGTTTTACACTGTCTTAATGCAATCTCCAAATGTATTGGCATTTTTATCATAAACTTTTAAATAGACATGCCTACAAGACTATGTTTTGCAAAGAATAATTTATTTGAGCAGTTATTTTCGTTTTTAAACAAATTTCCTCATATTTCTTTTGAGGAAGAATTTCATTAATTTTTTTGACATTATTTGTATATTTAAAGTTAAATCAAATATGAAAATAAGAACCCTTAAAGGTAAATAATTCTTTTTTTGAAAATAATAAATTTAAAGAACTGTAAGTTTCTGTTCAACAATATGATTTCAAAAAATCTTGATGAATAAACAAGTATTCTATATTTTTGCTGCAAAAACTTTTAAATTGAATATAATTTAAATATTTTAGTTTGTCTTTTTAAAATATTTCAGTTTTTAAATTTGATTTGTTTATAATCATTTTTTCTAAACATATCTCTCATTAATTAATGAATAGCAAATTTATGATAATTACATGCTGAAACTAAATTTAGTTCTGGATAAATTTTTTTGACAAATGAGTTGAAAAAATTTGAGCAAACTCAATAGTTAAATATTTTTGTTGCTAAAATAATACCTAATGATTAAAATCGTTTTTATTAATCGAAAATTTTAGTTAGCCCAAGAAACCCAAGAAATATTTTTATTTATTGCATGAGCAATTTGAAAAAAAAAGTATATCTCTTGCAGTTTAAAAATTTATTTTTCTAAAAGTTTTATTCCACTGGCTGATTTTTATAAATTTTACTTGAATATTTAAATTATTTTGAGTTCTCACAATTTAGATTTCAATCTGAAATACAAAATTTTGTTTTACAATTATTTAGAACAAAATTACAAAAAATATTTTCATTTAAACTTAAATATTTTTGTTTATAGAGGCAAGTTCTGTGTGTACTGTATTATATAACAGTTCTGTATAATGATTTGATCCTACTTTAAGATTTATACTCTGAAATAAAAGTTTGTTTCCTATTAATTAATTAAAGTTGAATTTTTTATGTAATTCATTCCCTCATATATCATGGATCAATTTTGCATGAAGTAAACAGTAAATGGATATCATGTTAATAAAAAATCATTAAATTGTTCATGTTAACAATTTTAACTTTTTCTTGAGTTTGTTTAAAGGTCTTCTGCTCTTTGTAAAAGAAATCTTTATTGTAATTGTTGGACTGAAGCTTTAAGTTCTTCCATTTAAATTTCTTTAATGTTTCATACCAATAGCATGTTTCATTCTTAGGTAATAAAAAACATATTTAAGTTTAATAAGCCCAAATAAGTTACAAATAACTTTTGCTTGTTTATCTGGAAGTTCATATACCAAATATTCTCATTTTGAATTTTTCCATTTAATAATTTTTATACAATCATCTCTTTCATCCTAAGATTTATTTACTAAATTTTTTTTCTGCTTGAAATAAAATTATTCTTAGATTATCTCATTGTAAATTTATTAAAACTTTTTTCATGCAAATTGCATTAACATAAGAGTGCAAATTGACATTATTTAAAAATTTATCTAATTCATGTAAAATAATTAATTTTATTATAATAAAATAATTATTAATTTAAATATTTAAATAATGTTATATTAGAGCGAATCAGAATACGAATTTATTTAAAAAAAAATATTTCTTTTAATAAATAGTATTTTCCAGATTTTCTGTAAATAGAATTAACGATAAATGATTGAATTATCTTTTGCAGAGAGTGTCATATTTATCAGAGTTCAAAAAATTTCATGAAAATTTTACTTTCAAAAGTTCAGATACTCGCATTAAGCGTAAATAATCGCATAGCAAATCGTTAAAAAACGATCTTCGGATCTTGAAGGCATTGCTAAGATAATGTCGAATGTCTAGATTTAACCTACTTTTTATATATAGCTATTTCTTAAAGTTTTTTTATGAATTTATTTTGAAACTTAGAAATATTCGAGTTTGTGACAAGTGCCTGTAATGTTACTTTACTCTTTTCTTCAATTAAAATTCAATAACAATGAATGCACTTAGTAAATTCATATGGAGTAAGGTAAGTCGTGAAACGGAAGGTGTGGCATCCATTTTGAGCCGGCTTTTCGTTTTTAATAGTTTTTATGTCACAGTTAATTTTCCCTCATCTTGGGTCCGATAGGATAATTATTAATTGCTTACTTGCTGAAAGCTTCGCAAAGCCAATCAAAAAAGACAGTCTCCAAACTCTAGTTACAGGTTTTCGTTCATATTTTTTTCTCGTAAAGTTAAAACGCAAGCCCAATGCACTGGATCATGTTCGGGCGTGTCAGACAATATTTACTTTTTATTGTAATTTTTTAAGAAAAACAAGCGTTTTTACAATCTCGATATTATCGAAATTTCTTGCTTTAATATTTTTATTTCAGAGAATGAATAAAATTTTTACTAACTTGACCCTGCGAACGAGAAATTTCTTAGAATCAAGATTTTTTCTAAAAGAATTGAAAAACGTTAATCCTAATTAAATTATTGATAAATGGAAGGTTTCCCTTAAAGAGAAGCAGTGAACTTCATTGTTAAAACGTAGGTGTACTTAAACTTATTCTGCAAAAGAAAAGGATTTTGACGTCATTTAATTTGAAATTAATATATATTTAAAATCTTATTAAACAATTATAATTTATTTTTCTTCATTGGGATTTGAATATAAATTTTCATATTAATCATTCATATAAAGTTTACATTACAATAAAGTCAATAGTTGTTTGCAAAATTTGCATTAAAATATAAAATAAAATACAAACATTTATGCAATTTGATAAGTAAAATAAAAAAAGAATTCAAAACTGAAAAGTAATTGAAATTTATAATTTGTTAAAGTGTGATTTGTCAAAATTTAAAAATTTATTAACAGCCTATATGATTTTTAAACTAGCTTAACAAATTTAGTGCAAAGTAGCAAGAATTTGACTTTCATTAAAATTTTTTTCAGTATCATTTGTGTTATTGCTTAAATGTCTTATTTAGTTTAACATAATGTTTACATATTTAAATGGTGAAATTCATTTAAACTGATTTTTTGTTATTTCCAATTAGATTTCACATTATCATTATTTAAAATAGGGGAATGAATGAAAAATGAATTTGAATTTGTCTTATTACTTTTAGATAATAAAATGAAAATTTTACTTATAAGAAACTTAAAAAATAATAAGAAAAAATTTTTTATCAGAGTGACAGATGAATTAAAAATTTTGATTCAGTTATGAATGTAAAGTAAGATAAAATATATTTATATTTATATTTATGACTAAAATATCATAAAAATAATAAATAAAAATTTAAATATAACACTGTTGACTGCCATAAGATGAAATGTGTAATATCTTCATGACTTAAATTTTATTCTTGTAAATGTAGAACATAATTAATATGCTTTTGCAAATAAAAAAAGTTTTTAATGCACATGCAATACAAATTAATTTTTATAACATTGAAGAAAAATGTGACTAGAGAAAGAGTAATTGCAAATATTATTTTCCCGATATTAAGTTAAGGAAAGAGTTATAGAATTATTTTAGATTCCTTTTTGTTGTTGTTTTGTAAGCCTAATCAAATCGAAATATATGTTTTGTTTATTACTATCTGTATTTTAAAATACTAATTATGTTACTGAAGTTTTTATTATACTGTTCAATGCATTAAGGATGATGATGAGAAAATTTTTTTGCCCGGTAATGACATTTTGAAAAAGCTTTTTTTTTCCTCAGTAGGCCAATAAAAAATGTGCTATCAAATTTTATTGAAATTATAATTTGTAAAATCTTAATAGCCGGCATCCGTGTAAAAAAAAGAATTTTCATAATAGGAATAACAGAAATGATGAGGTTAAATTTTTTTTTTTTTTTTTGATTGTTGAAGGTTATGGTTTTAATCCATAAATCATATTTTCAGGAAGTTGCTGCCCAGAATCTTAATATTAGATATTAGAGGAATATATAAAAACCTTCATGACAAAAATTCGATGCTTTTCTTTTTTATTAGGGAAGCAAATAGCAAAAATCAACACGCATACAAAAATAAGTAACAAATAATACTTCGCGGCTTCTAGCTGGAAACTGTTTATATTAATTGCATCTGTAAAAGGTGGCGGCAGAAAAATGGAAGAAACTACATGCAAAATTGCCTTTGAGCAATCTTTGGCACGCCATGTGACAGATGATGAAGAGGGTAAAAAAAAAAAAAAACAAGATGCGATGTTTTCAAATGCCAACTTACTTTTTCCTTCTAATAATTTGGAATTAATTAAATGTTACCATTTCTACCTCATAGCGGAATATTATTAATTAATTAATTAATGATTTATTAAGTTCTTTTTATCGTATTGACAAATCCGATACGTTATTAAGTGCGTGTAAATTTTAATGAAGATGCAAGAGCCTCGTAACCTTCGCTCTCCTTAATAATTCGGTTCACAACTGACGATGGCCCAATTTTCAGGCACATGAAGGAAATAATGAAGAAATGAAAGGATGGGGATTATTACTTAACGGCTCTTTTTTGTTGATGCATCATAGCATGGCGGCCTGAGATAAAACGCGGGAATTGGGCAATTCTTTTTGCTGGACACGAATTAAATTCGCATTTAACGTCTTCTGTTTGGGGACGAAGAAAAACGGGGAGCGAGATTTCTCCGGTGGAGAGATGATGGGCGTAAAAAAAAAAAAAAAAAAAAAAAAGTTACCTGTCTGAGAGAATCGTGGCCGAAGAATTAAGCCGAAAACTGTGCTTCAGGAGAGTGGAAAGTCAAACTGTGCGAACGGCTTCAGGGATCAGGAAGGAAGGAACGAGGAAGGTTGACGATGAGCTGGACGAAGAAGAGAATCCATCACGGTTCGTGTAATTGAAATGATGTTGCCGTGCGAGAGTGAAAGCCAAAGTCTGCGATCATTTTACTTATGACATAACGGACGGTTCCGCTTCCGGCGAGCAGCCTCACTCACAATGACCCACTTGGGCCGCAGTGAAATGTTTGTTCGCTCCGAGATGTGCTTTTCTGAGCGTTGCCGGCCGGAAGTTAGCCCGCGAATAAAGGTTTTTCTCATATTCAATTTTCGTCGCTTACAAGATGAGAGCGCCTTTTATCCGCTTTTATCCAAACCTTTTCTTTTCCTTCCGATCGGGCGGCCTGAAATTTTTTTTTTTTTTTTTTTTTTTTTTTAAATTTTAACGGACGAATACAAAAAAATGCTGCTTTTGTTGCTTTTTCCCCAATGTCAACCGTTTAAAGCAAACAAAAATCAAAGCATGCGACTGTCCTACTTAGTACCAATGCGGAATTTGTCAATTTTTTTTTCGCCATTGTATTCCATATAGGGCCTGTAAACTACTTAATATGCTTAGAAGTCAAAAAAGAAAATTTTTTTTTTTTTTTATTTTCCAAGCTCTTGAAGTGAACCATAACTAGAACGTAAAATTTTCGAATCAACGTTTCGGCCGCGATGGTTCCAAAATGAAAATTTCCTCTTCCCCTGCGGCAAAAGCAGCAGGGGATCGCACCTCCTTTTTTTTGGGGGGGGAAAAGGGGGGAAATCCACAATTTTCTGAAAAGGACCTGATTTCGAGATAAGTCTTTTCGATGTGAAAAACCTGCGAGGAGGACCTTACCGGTAAAAGCAGCCGCAAAAATTGACAAGGCTGCAGGTATCAGCAAGGCTAACGGGTCCCATTATAAGCAATTTCGCATTATAATAAGTAAAAATGTATTTTAGAATTTTATATGCGAATATTTTGATATGCAGACAATATTGAGAGAAAATCAAATTAAGCGCAAAAAGATTTTCATTGAGATATAAAGGATAAAGGTGATTGAAGTTAATTGTTAAAATTTTTTTTCTCCTTTGATTATTATTCTTACGTGCATCCTGTAGTTAAATGTTCCACGAAGAATCCGAATGAGAAGAGCTACCAAATATTAGTGAATGAATTCTGTAATGTATAATGTGAATTTTGTGAAAATTATTTTTTTCGTTGTAAAATCTATCTAAATCTATAAATTAGTATAAAAAACTTTTTAAATATCTTATATATAATTTTATTTATATATATATATTTTAGTCATATTTCATTCGAGATCTTCGTGTAACAGGTTGAAGGAAAAATATCAATATTCTTGTAAATTCTAAAGTGTAAGTTTTTAAAACAAATAATTACATTTTTTACATTTTGTTTTATTTTCATTTGTTAAAACTTACAGATTTAATAAATGATTTTTATTGCCCTCTAATTTATTGACTTGGCTTGTGATTATTTCAATTAAAGTACCCGAAAATAATGGGTTAAATTTTAAGGTTATATTTAAAGTTCCCGGAGTTTAATAATGATGCTTAATGTTCGGCTTACATTTTACCTTATCCTGAAATTTTTTGATGTTGACTCGAAAATTCGAAATTAATTTGATATTAAATTTAAAATATATTCACAAATAGTTTTAAAATAATATTTTTCCAGTTGCATTTACAGAAACGTCTGCTCATCTGTTATTCCTTATATTCCTGCGGTTTGCATTAGTTTCTATTTTTTACTGTGTCGGTTTTATATGTTAATACACATGTACATAACTACTAGATGTTTTTTATCAGTATGGCATGTGTTCGGCATGAATTTTTCTTTCGGCTTGCCAAGAGCTACTGTTTTCAATAACGGAATTTCGCAAGGTATAATGTCGCAAAATAAGTTTTAGTCAGCATGATAATGATGTGCTTAGCGTGCCCATCCCGGGCCGTAAAACCCACGTTTTCGATTCCGGTCATGCGTCAATTAATCTTGACTTATTTACCTAATTACTTGTTATACAATCCCTTAACGGAGAGGATCAAGAAGTCTTTGGTTTGACTCGGTTATCTGAATATTTAAATAAGAATGGATGAAATGGCACAGAGCCCATAAGGCCCAGGATGTTTCGTCTCAAAAGCTCAACGACCCGACCTCATATTTGACTTTTCACCACAACAAAAGAAAGTGAAATACTTTTGCAGAGACTGATGAACCCGTGGCATCGGCAGCAAGCCAAAAAGTTACAATTTCCATTATAAAATTACAAAAATTTTGCATCACCACCACATTCTACACCGGTATCTCCCGTAGTAGCGAAAGAATTGTAAGTCAGAGGATGAAATGAGTCAAGGCTTATTCTCGATCGAGGGCAGCTATCTTGGCTTCTTGCATGGCGGTGTCCTACCCGTCAGCTACGAAAGGGCGAGTGATGCAATGGACCGACCGTAATCCTTGCGGAGGAACGGTGACTCTGAACGATTCCGAGAGGGACGCCCCTTCTTTATATTTACACTCATATTTTTTGATATGGAAAAGCTTTTAGTGAGGGTCCATGTGGCTCCGTGGAAAACTCGACCCGCTTTTAACTATTCTGCCAGCAGATTAAAAGAAGTATTCGGGTAATATCGCGGTTGACAGTGAAGTCAATGTTTGTCCGTTCGAAATTTACGAATTCCTTTTCTTCTTGAATTGCTGCGACTCCTTCGTTAAAATATTAATTGAGGGAATAATATTATTATCTTTGCTTCAGTGCATAACGTTTTTGTTTTAAATATTAAACATGTGAAGAATTTAGGTAACAACATGATGAGATTAGGCATGACTGTGATTAAGTTCCGTGCAACACTTATATATTTTTCATATCATATATTTGTTTAACATTGCATAGTAGCTCGTCAATCGCTCTGGTAACTTCGCCATTATTAAATATATTTATATATATTTATTCAATAATAATTATATTATTGTTTATATTATATATGTATATTAAAATCTGTTAGGAAATTATGGCATGCGAATTTTTTATTCTTTTTCATTTTGAACGAGAATCTATTAAATTGGATGGGAAAGCCATCTTCCAGATTAATGTGCACGTGGTTCTGCGTCGCGCAAGTTTTTATAATGAATTTGATACCTTTAGCAAAAGGGGAAAAAGACGATGAAAATTGATTCATCTTGGTCAAGGAAGAAAATATGTTTAATAGTTCCAAGGAGGTCGTTTTCAAGTTCCATTGCTACTCTTGCATAATTACTTATTAACAATTTAAAACAGTTCAACTAATGAAGTTGAATTCGGTGGTGTGTTTGTTGAAAAATAAATTTAAAAAATTCAGTATCTTTTACACAGTCTAAATCGGGAAAATTAAGAATATTCACGAGTAATGTCATTATAATTAAATTCGACGAAGATTTTTAAAACAGCTAAATGAACTTATGGTATTATGAATAATGAAGATGTTAATAATCTCATTTAAATATTTAAAATCTACAGTACTAAGTAGAGTGGAAAAAATATTAACGAAGTGTTACAATAATCTTAAATGTTAGGTGCATTATCTTAAATACATTATACTGAAGTGATACGAAAAATAATTAATAATGCTTGTGTATCTGTAGTTTTTTCCATTTGTGCAATTGCAGTTAATCGCTTTTCTATAAAAGTAAATAGAATATTTGATAATGAGTGTTCTCAGAGCGGCAACAGGAAGATTTTTATAGGAACTTCATAAGATCTTATAAAATTTTTATGTAATGGTTAATAATGTGATTTGCCTTTTTCAAATGGTGATCAATTCATCACATCATGATCATTCTCACGATTCAAGCTCTCAAGCTAAATTTATAAATGATCAACAAATAACAATAATGTCACGGATAACAAAAAAAGTTAACAAAAGATGTGAGATAGACAAAAGAATGGGTCGCATTTGTTGTGTAGCAAAAATAAAATGGAGGTAGTCGCATCGTGGATTCCAAACTACAAATATCTTTTTCGATCCATCCTGAAACCTCACATCAAAATTAACAAATAAATTATATTTATTGTTTTATACGTTGTTTGTTAGTGCCATTTTGTAATGATTAAATTTTTCATGGGCTAATTGTCCATGAATCGTATGTAATCATGAAATTTAAAAATGTATGACACAAAATTTTACATAAATGAGGAAAGTTTAAGATCGAATTATTTTAAATATTTAGGATGTTATAACAACTCTTTCATTAAGAAATGGAAAATTTTTCCCGTATTAGACTTAGATAAATTACTTTATTGATTTTATATTATAAAAATTATAGGAAAAAAATGTTTTAGCATACATGAAATAATAGTGTCCTGCATTTTTTCCTTAGCATCTTATCGTTCGGTCCTAAACCGCTCTATACTTCAGTATACACCAAAATGGAATAAATTTAATTTTTCTATACTCACATTCCAAATTCATGTATAGATTTTTTAAATTTAATTTTATTGATGTGACGCCATTCTTCGTAATGTCTTTGTATGGCTTTCATTGTGCTTTTCAGTCCTTATTAAATAAATAATTGCCTGAAATTCATACTTTATTTTCAATGTTCTTTTGTATAATTAATGGCATAGAAAATGAGTATTTTATGTCTTATTGACTTTCATCATCCGATTTTTTTTTCACAGTTTCTTTTTTATTTGCTTTTTTCACGTCTAATAGTTATCACGATTAAACTTGCAGTACAAACAAAATTATGTTTCTGCAGTAAAAAAAAAAAAGAAAAAACGCAGACCGTCTATTAAAAGTTTTTTGCAATATATCGCATGGTTTAAATCCTAAACTGGTCCATCACCTTTAAGGTTGATATCGAGCATTTTATATAAATCAAATACCGATTAGAAAATAGGTGGATTTAAAAGTTAAAATTTAGAAGAGAAAAACGAATGATTATTCCACTGAAATAATACAGTGACAATCAAAAGTATGAGTGAAACAAACGCAAATCATGCGGTACAAGTTAAACAATGTCACAGAAAAGAAATTCGATGAAATATTAAATGAGTTATAATTTTTGAACGCTCAAATTACGTACGAAAATAAAGAAAATGGAATTTTTTTCATTTTTCTTATTTAATTACAATATTCATTAATTGTTTATTCGAAAAATTCGATTTGAACAGGTAGATGTGGGCAGAGTACAAAAAATATACGATATTTGTCAAACTTTGTGGAAATTTAATGACTGGCACTTGTGCAAGTAAAATTGCCCTTTGTGATACCAAAAAAAAAATTTATTTATAAAATATGAAAAAATTACTTGTAAAAGACCATAATGATAATGTTTGAAATTTTCTGTTGCGGATTATGTATAAATCTGTAATTTTTAAATATCTGCTTTGATATATCTCGCAACAGAGTTCTGTAGTCAATTTTTTAAGATTAGGAATTTTGTTAGATAATTAAATAGATATTTGTATATGTAATGCATTGCGATCTGCAAACATACACACACACACATATATATATATATATATAATTTATCTTTTTTAATTACAGTTGATAAATAAAAAAATTCAAAACTCGTCCTCGTGTTTGTGTAAAAAATATCATTCAATAAATTTATTATTCTTGTGATATTTTTCGATTTTTGTACCGTGAAGGTTTTTTAACCATATTCGCTTTATTTATGCGAAATTTTGGGGGGGCGAGGGAAAGACTTTAAAGAGTTATGAATATTATTAGGAAAACCTTTAATTGTCCTTGTTTCATTAAAAAAGATGACAATTCTTAATTTTTGTATCGCCTCTCGGCAAGATCAAACACTAGTTATTTTCAGTCATTATTTTCATTATCCACTGTACAATTAATTTGGACACGATAATATGTTTCAAAACGTGGGAAGCAAAGTTTTGGGTAAAAAGATCGAAAAATTTTTAAAAACTTTTACATTGAAAAATATGTCGGACTAATTCGCAGTTGTGAAGGGCTTCAATGCCCCATAAATATGAATCCCTAATTGAAAAGAAGATATATTATTGTTTATCGCATGAATGAAAACTTCGCTTTGCTTACTATTATCCTCGTGTGATTTTATTTTAGTCAACAATTTCATTTGAATCCTTCTCTCTTGTTTTCGGATGTTTTAACGAAAATAATTTCCCTTCATTGCTTCGGACACTGAAGAAGGATTCGAGATTTAAATTATACAAGTTTCTCAATGTGCAACACATTGAAGAAGAGTTTTTTTTTTCAAGTTTCGAAAGGAGGGAAAAGAAAAAAAAGTATGGGTGTAGATCATCCCATCACGCGTGAGGAATAGGTATAAAATATTTATATTAAAACGCTTTAAGACATTCATGTGTATAATTGATATTCAACTGAATTATTCAGCAGTTTCTACTTCGTAACCCAGCGGGGAAGCAAGGCGAGTTTGAGTTGGTTGTAGAGGAAGTACTTTATTGAAAACCAGCTTATGACATAGGTAACAATTTATAGCAAAGCTGGCGGTGCAAAGTGCGTTAGTTTTGCCATTCCGGAACCGAGCAAGGATTTTCATCTTAATGCGTTTCACGAGTTTAAAAAGAATTAATTAAACTGCCACCCTAAGTTTGCTTCAATGGTTTTGTGAAAGTGTTAAAAGAAAAAACTTAATTATGTAAGACCATTCAGCCCAATAAACACTGCTTCTTTTCAGACTGCTCCCTTAATTTTTTTCAGATTTTCGACTATCATTATTACATTAGAAGATTTCGTGCATTTCAAAGGACGAAAACAATGGACAACTTCCTCAGATGAGGTGTGTGTGTGGTGTCATACTGCGTTTTTATACAAATGGTCGTCCATGACAAAACGTTATGCAAATTCACCTGTATCTTCCGCCCTCCGTGATTGATTCCTCATTTTCTTTTTCGAAGGAACCTATTTTAATTTTTCTTTTGACAAACCGAGCTTTTTGCCGCTGTTTTGCCAAAAATATTATTAAAAAGGTTGTTGCCTTGAGATGTATCTGCCCAGCTGGGCTGGAAAGCTTTGGTGCGATTCCTCGACTGTCAGTCTCTCCCTGCTGCGAGCATGTCTGCCACATGCCCGAGGTTTCCAAAACGGATCTCTGCAGACAAATATAAGTTTGTACAAAAGCGTCGGAATTCAGAAATAGAACGGGGATTTGTGGACATTTCCGAGGTTGATTTGTCGTACGATTCTTTGCATTTCTGATTAGTTTTCAGCGTGGCTTACGCGGAAAAAAAAATGATTAAACTGCGTCATAGCCAAAAATTTGCGCACATATGTTTACTTTGTTAGTAAAAAATGTTAACATTATTAAACAAAAGGACAAGAGTCCGCTTGCTTTTTCGTCAAACTCAACGTTCGCCGGTAAAAAGAAAAATTTCTCTAGAATATAAACTCTCCACATTTTTCGAAAATTTCTTATAATTGCATGCATAAGTTACGACGAATTATTGTGAATGTGAAGAAATTCGCGTCCATGAAGCGATGCTGGAGAATCAGCTGAGGATGTTACTTAATGTCAACACAAAGAGAACGTCAGTGTCTTACGTGCTTTTGGTATTTCCACTTCACGAATTTAACTATAACTTGAGATTCCCGTAGTGTTTTAAAAAATGACTTGTCTTACGTAGTTTTTTATTTAAACAACAGTTTGGATACCGAAGCGATCCTACGGTTTCGGCTCCATCTACGAGATTTCTTGAATCCTAAATTTCATGTGAATGACAGCCTCGACACGTACTTACTTCAGTGAAAAAAATTATTGACTTTTTTTAATTACAAATATCTTACGAATCAGATTAGAACAATGATTAAGTCCACATTTCAGCTTGTTTTTCTAATTATTGTTTAATCATTTATAAAGAATAAGTTGTGGTAAGGCACATTTTTGCAAATATTTTATCATAAGAAACTTTGACTTTAATTAATGAATGAAATACACTATTTTAAATAGATTGAAGTTTTTAACTGGCACGATATGAAGCCACAAGGGTTGAAAATTTTATAATTTTATAAGTAATGTCATAAAACGTACGAAAAATATTTAATAAAATCAGGATGAACCATTTATTTATTAAGAGTTCAATAACGTGAAAGAAGTAAGATCATAAAGTCAATTGTAAAATGATTTAATATTGGAATGACTGAAGATGTGTTGTTCATAATTCTCATTCCTATTATATAACATTGTTAATCCATGTTATCAATTTAATGTCGAACAAATGTTTATAAAATTTTATTCTAAGTATAAGCGGAAATTTATATTTTATATATAAATTATTATTTTTTTTTAATGTAAAACCATATAATATTATATGCACTTATTGTGTGTCAGGCGCAATTTCATCTGCTCATTGCTTAGTTCAAAGCCTTTTCATTGCCTGGTAAATGTTAATGGCACTTATTAAATTTTTTTTTCCGTATGATTTTAAGTGAATGAAGTGAAAGCTAATCTCTCATAATTATTATTTCAAAGATATTTTGTGAAGTATATTTAATTTTTTTGTTTGGATTACGAAGTCAACATCGGATTATTTAGACATTTATTTTGTCCCACTTTGATCGACTTAGTTAATAAATCGATTTTAAGAAAATAATTTATGACAATCTGAACTTTTTTTACTAATGATATTTATTACCTACCTTGTTTGCCTATTTAATGACATTCTTTGCAATTGTAATTTCTATTTTGAAATCCAGTTCAATAATTCTAGTCTTTGACTTCTAGAAGGGTCCTAGTTCCTAACGAGGTTTGATATCTTTGTTATATTAAGTGGATGATTTTTGGGCGAAAATATGTGTTTCTTCTTTAAATGGCGTTTAAAGAAAAGGAACGAGTTTAAATTGCATAATCATATTTAAGCCGGTTTTTCGTTGCATAAGGTTTATACTCTAACGATTCCGTTTTAAACATAAATATATGCATTGACCTTGTTTCTTTTAATTTTTCAAGTTGAAATATTCTCACATATCTTGACTTTAACATTTTAAGGGTAATATTTTAACCAAAAATTGTTATCGCTTTCCAATATGACATTGTTTGTTTAAATATAAAATCCCAAATCTACGTCAGTTTTTAACTTTCATTTTTTGTTTTTTGTAGTATAATATACACCGTACAAAAAAAATTGTTAATGAAATCTTTGTCAACTAATTATTGAAATTTATTGATTAACGTTTCTTGAAGTATATTGGGAGAAACATTTAAACTAATATAGGTAATGGTGAAAAATTTTCTCTGTTCTATAAAATTGATTTTCAACAGCACAATATTTTGTTTGATATTCGCTTAACTTGTACAAAAAGTAAAACTAGAAATTTATGCTATTTACTTAAACAAACCTTTAGGCGAAAAATCCGCAAGCGAAAATGGAACGGCCCTGTAAATATTCACCCAGGTAAGGTTAAAATAAGTTATTTATTGCCCTTAAAATTATATTTATAAAGATTTCTTATAAGGAGAAAATTAAGAATTTTCGACTTTGTTCTTGTCAATTACATAAAAGACACTTTTAGATGGTATTTATACTGATTTTGTGGTATTGATGCCGAAGAATGTAGGCTTTCAAATTTATTTTTGTTCCATTTATATAATCCGATTGCATTTCCTAATTTTTTTTAATCGTCAATAATTTTTTCTTTAGTTATTTGTTCATATTTTCGACCTATTTTTGCGAAAATTATTGTACTTTTTCAAGATATGTGTTTTTACATAGATTTTTATAATCCTTTTTTATTATCATTCATAGCAGTTGCACGATTTTAGGCACTGAAGAATTTCATCAATTATTTTTCTTGCTGTTTAGATGGTTTAGTTCCAAAGAACAAACTCCATTTGAAGCATTATATTATCACATGTCTTCAACAGCAATAGTAGAGTTATAGAGAAAGCGAAATTTTGAGTTTATTCTTATTATTTTGATTGCGGTAGAATATACTATATATTAACATATGAGAACCGGTAGAATGGACTGAATAGTTAATAGTCCTGGATTTAGGAATTTATCGGAAATAAACGAGCTATTATATTGCTGGGCCAGATATTTTAAACTGATCAAATGCTTCATCGAAGATTTTTTCTTTGCGATTTTTTTTTGTAGATTTAAAGAAAATTTAAAATTAAAATTTTTTTAGACAAATCTTTAATTATATGTTTGATGAAAAATGGCAAATTACGGAGAGATGTACAAAGATAATTCATTTTTAAATATCGTTTCATACAAAGAACCTATTTTTAACATAACACTAAAAGAAGTTAAGCATTGTCTTATATTAAAGTTTAACACCTTCAAAAACCGAAATTGTTTTTTCTTTTATTATTATTATTATTATTATTATTATTATTATTATTATTATTATTATTATTTATATGAATGAAATTTTTGTTAGGTAAAATTTTCCGTTTTAATTTCGGATTATTTTATATAGATAGTCAAATTTTAATATTCTTCATAAGTTGACAATTGCATATTATTATAGTTTATATATAAGTTTTAATAATTCAAATTAATTACAATGCACTGTTTTGTTGACATTTTGTTTGCGAACAAAAAAAGTTTCAAGGATCTAATTATTATTTGAACCTTAAAGTATTGAAATGAAGAAGGATCAAAATAAATAATGTCCATAAAATTTAGCTATGCGAATATTATCCGTCCGTACCTGTTCTTTTATATTGGAGGGGTGTATCGGGCTCATATATAACGACAGTTTTTTGCGTTTTCTTACTCTAATTAAGACAGGCTTGGTTATCATTAACGAGGAAATAATTATTTGTAGAGTTTTCGGGTCTATTTGAAACGCTTTAAAAAAAACATGGGAAATCCTCATTAAGTGCAGGTTCCTTGTATCATAGATAAATATAAATGATGAGTTATTGTCTACGTTGAAACGTCGATATTTTGAGAAAATCCCCACTAGTAATAAATAATCTGTGTTATTGTTATTATTATCCTTTAAACGGATGTCCTCGAAGGATCGTAATTAATTATAAGTATTTCGATGAAAATATAATTTTCATCGTTGTATGGAAAATAACACGTCAATACTCTTTTTGCATTGTTTTCTAATTTCGTAAATAATTAACATAAGTCATGTCCTGCCGCTTTTTGGGTTTTTTCCCCGCATTGAACACTTTCATGCTAAAAAGTGAAATTATATATCCTGACTTGAGGTATATATGCGATGATTTAAGATGTAGAAAGGAAATTGCTTCCGACCAGTACTTACATAAACCATTATGTAACCAACTTAAAATTTACAAACCACGTTAGATCAGCTATTTTCGATTTCCACACAAGAATAGCGTTCATTAAATTTAGGTATATTTCAGTGTTATCATCTACATTGACTTCATGTTTGATTTAAATGAGTTTCAGTGTATATTATATCGTAGTATTTTAGTGCATTTGTGTATATATATATGATTTGTTAATTAAAAACGTTTTAAAATAATTTATTCATTATTGTAAGATTTGAGGGAATAATAAATAATTGTGGAACACGAACTTCAAATGAAATATATGAATTATTAATGAATAGGTTAAACGTATATATATAATAAAATTTTAAGACTTGTATTAATATGTGGAAATTTTGATGAGTTTAATGTCCAAACAATAATTTTGTAATATTTTAAATATACGAATGATAGTTTTAAGAAAGGCTTTGACGGATATTGAGTATTAATTTTTGATTTAATCAGTATTATTCATTTAAAAAATATTATAAATATCTAACGATAATTTGCGGTCATATTTCCTAGACTTCTGATCTTACGCTCTTTCCTTATTAAAATAAATTTTATGTTTCATGATAAAATTATTTTTATAATGTTATCAAATATGTTTGTTCTTCCTACTTCTTTTATTATTTAGTTTCTCAATTTCAGTTAATTGCAGATATTACAAGTTCAACGGTTTCTACATTTGTTCATACAAATGGGAAAACATACCAAAAAAAATGTGTATATATATATATAAAACGAACGTAGTTTGAAAGACCGGAGGACAAAAATGTTTTACATTCATTAGGAGAAGGGAAAAATTTTATAAATTAACATAATTTAACTAGAAATGGAATTTTTAGTACGAAAAACCATTTTTGCTATGTTTCTATGATATGTTGGAAGTCATATTAATGTTTCTGGCGCAAATATCGAATTTTATACCTTTCATGACCTAAACATTTCAGGATTTTTAAAAGTTTTAGTATAATATAATAAATATAAATTTTCACGTTTGCTTCATGTTAAAAACATTGTCATAGGATGAATTTGGTTTGGATATTATCAGTCGAGGTTGGGAATAATAAAAAAAAAAAAACTTTGTTTTTAAAATTGAATTAAATATTATTCAGATTTTACTTTCACCGAATGATCTTCATTTTCTGCATTTAATAAATAATTCGAATGTTTAATGTCGTTCGTTATGCTGTTCTAAGTAGATTAAATGTAACTTACAATGCAAAATCAGTATTTTACAACATTCACCCAAATATTATCCACATCATTACTTAATGAACTGAAGGCACGTTCGAATTCGAACATTTCAAATATGTGTGTGTTAAATTTTTTGCAGTAAATCCCGTTTATTACCTGTCTGCCTAAGGAAAAACTGCAGAAAATTTAGTTGTTACTTTACATGGGGAAATCTAATGGACATTTAATAGACTACGAAGCGATTTCTTTGCTCTCAGGCTTCAGACACCTGCGCCTTACTTAGTTCCTAGGTATCAGGTTACATAAATCGGACATACCACGTTTTTCTCTGTAATATTTGCCTGATGAAGCGTTTACTATTTATGTAATATCAGTCGTGAAAGAGCATTCGACTTGTGTATTTGTGTACCGGCCATGGATTGAGTTGATTTTTTTTTTTTTGTTTTTAAATATTTATGTAGATTTCTGAGAGAAATCAAAAATAATAAAAAAAATATATATATATTTTGTAAGTTGAATTTTTTCTCTTTTTTTGCAACATATATATAAAACTTTCTTCTTAAATGAAATTCTTCCCCATTCGGAATGTTAACGCAGAGCTTTCCATTTATTTTTTGATATGTTTTACAATCTTACATGGAAAAACATCGAATCCTCAAAATTCAAAGTGTTAAATTAAAGTTAAATTTGTTTATATTTTTATGAATTTTACTTTGAAAATTTTCAACTCCATTTTCAATATCAATACGAAAATGACATATACTGCGTGTCTTGCAGTTGTATCCGTGTAATTTTCGGTTTTATGTGAACGCGAAAAGTGTATGAAATCAATCACATTTTTATGGTTTTTTTAAACAAGTAACTTTTAATCGTATTTTAAGGTTCCGTCCAGTTAAACTAGATTTTTCAATTAAATATATATATGTTAATTTTTCATTTAAAATGGAACATGTAAAGCAAGCTTCATAGCGTATAAAGATAAGAGAACTTTGAGCATTAAACGTTCTTTTTTTCTGTTCTTTGCAATTTGCAATTTTAATAATTAAATTGCCTTGTAAAATTAAAAATTAAAATAATATATGGACAACGCTTTTTTTTTATTATGATTTTATATTTTCTTAATTAAGCAAGGAATTTTTTGATATTTAACTCAATTCATGATAATCATTAAATTAATTTTATATAATTTGCATATATATATATGTATGTATATTTTTTGCCTCAAACACATCGCAATAAAAAAAATCATAACCTCGATTGTTTCAGTAAGAATAAAATGTCAGTGAAAATTCATACTTCTAATCCATATTTTTCAGAATATTTTATACAAAAATCCTAAAGTTTAATTTTACTATTTGTACAGCATTCAAGTTTTTTTTTTCCGGTGTTATTAAATTTTCGGTGTTTTTGTACGTGCCAGTTGTGTAGCAGCAGTTTTTAAACGATGTGAACTTACGATGGCCGTGCATTCCGAAAAAAATTTGTATCAAGATTTTTCTACATGTATGGAACTCTTTATTTTTAACAAAATCATTTATGAAAATTGAATGATAGGGAAAAAAGGGGGATTAAAAAATGTTTTGGCTGTTTTCTGTGTGCTGTTATTTTCTTTCACATCGCTCAAGATATCCAGTTCTCGCTCTCGGTTACCGAACTTTTATTCACAGTTTCGTACTGTGTTTTTTCTTTTTTAAACTTCGAATCTAAGGTTGGGCACGAAAACAGAGATGTGGAAAAAAAAAAATTTTCCTACCTGAAATTTGGCGTCTTTCTCACCATCGAGACGTTGGACGAGATGCGATTGATGGGAGAAATTTCACGTTGTTACACTGAATGAATGTGTATGCGCGCGAGTGTGCGATATGTACACATTTTCCATATTCCTTGGCAAATTACACTATGCACGCAGTCGAAAGGGTTTATCCGGGTACGGGCGTTCAGAACGGCGATTTTTCTTTCTTTTTCTTTTTTTTTTTTTTCCAGACTCTTAGCCGAGAGTTTCGCTTTATTAACGCTGTTACATAAAAGATTTGCATTGTACGGTGGAAGATGTATGAATAAGCGAAACCGGTCCGGCGATTGATTCGAGGCTAACTGGTCTGGTATTTAATGTCTTGAGTTCCGATTTTTCATTATGTAACACGGCTTTCTTTTTGCTTTCTCAAAAAGTTGATATTAAGGCGTGCGGGATCGAAGGCATTTATGTTATTTAACATATTTGAATTTCATTTTTCGAAATTTTTTTCCCGCTAATGAAGCTAATGCATCACGCATTCATCTGACTGTCGATAATCCCAAAATCTAAAAAATCCCACGTGCTTTGTAACAAATTGCAACTATTTCATTCTTTCATATGCTTTTCCCTACTGAAACACAGTTACAGAAATATAGGATTTGAATAAATCACTCTTATAAATGATTTTTGTCATGTACTTTCACGCTTCCATAACACTTTACAATTGCTATATGTAACATATTCATGTGAATAAATTGTGCGAAAAGCATTCAAAATTGATTTTCCCAAGCTTTTCTCGTATGGCAGAAGCGCAGTGGAAAATTTGGAAATTGTAATTTTCTCTGGAAGAAAAATGAAACTATAATCGGACATAACTTTTATTTTATATATTATTATATTAGGGTCAACTCCCTTCTTTTCTGGGATTGGGGTAGTTTACGGGTACTTGAACTAAATAGAAAACTACATCAGAAACTTTTTCCATTTATTATCCGACAGCAAGTACAGCATGGATCATAAATTACCGTTTATTTTCGGATTATCCATTTAAATCTTAATAGGTAATATTGAAGTTTCAGAAACTTGCCGCTTTGTCTGGTTCTAATATTTATCAAAATGCCTTGAGATTAAGTAATAAAAGAAAATAAAAATTATTACAGTACTACATTTAGATAATTGAAATCCATTACGCACTCTGAGAGAACCCTCGTAATTCTTTCCTGCAGAAAACAATCAACAGCTCAAATCAAATTTTAAATTTAAATTACATATCCCAAATTGCACTTATAAATTTATTATTGCATTGTTAAGAAAATGTGGCATTATTCATTTGCCAATAAGTTATTGTCGGCCATCCGGAGTGCGTGACATTTCCATGTCGAGAGCTGTTGCATTGAAGTTCTGTCATTAACTTCAACCTGGTCGCAAGCTTTAAAGATATTGCATAAATCATCCTTTCTGGAAATCTTGTTTTTAATTTTTTACTTCTTTTGAATAAGAACTTCCCTTAAATATTTACTTACTATTAAATTATTATTATTATTATTATGCGCAATTTTTCTTAATACGAAAATCTTAATATTTTTCCTTAACAAATGTAAATTTCTGTGTAAGTGCGTAAAAGTAAATAATTCTGAAAATTAAGTTAAATGAAATTTTTTTTTCAATTTTAGGTATCCAGGTCTCAGTCCTGGTGTAAAAGCTGACATTCAGAACTGAAATTACTTGGCTTTACTGATAACATCTGTAAAATCTCTGTATCAAAATGTCGCAATTGGTAACTAGTATCGTTGATGGTTATAGGGATCTAATGGACAACAAGAGCGGTGAGTTTATTGTTAATCCGAAAATAAATCTCTGTAGTTTTTGTCATGTAACATACTGCATGACATAAAGGAAAATGATTCATGAGGAACAGAAGAGGATTATCACAACATTGGCATGTTTTACAAGATTAAATCGAATTTTTGAATTGGATCAGATGTTAAGAAACTGTTTTAAATACTCATTAAAAAGAAAAAAAATTTTAAGCTTTTCATATGCTTAATAAAATTATTTTATTATGTATTTGTTTTTTTTTTCAGATCCACGAGTAAATGATTGGTATATGATGTCCTCACCCTTTCCGACACTAACAATTTGTATATTTTACGCTTATTTCTCCAAAGTATTAGGACCAAAATTAATGGAGAATAGAAAACCGTTTGATTTAAGACAAATTTTAGTTGTATATAATTTATTCCAGTCTATATTCAGCATGTGGATATTTTATGAGGTGAGTATACATGACAGATGCGAAGAAACATGGAAACTGTACAAGAAAAAATTTTTTTCAATTAATATTGACTTTCAAAGATACAGGAAAAATGGGAAGTATTAAATTTCAATGGACTTTGATGCAATTTGATTGTTAATCAAAACTAACTAAATATTATTAGGAGCTTGTTCCTTTACGACATGATTAGGAATAAAAATAAAACTTCTGACTGAACGAAAAAGATGTAGTAATACTAGTTATATTTGAAATAAAAACGATCTACTATTTCAACCTATTTCAATGTAACAAAAAATTTTTTCTAAAATTTGGTATAAGAGATCCGTTATTAAACTGAAAGAATTAAATGTTTCATTTTGCATTTCTATTAGAATAATTTATTTTCATATGATTTTGGTTAATAATTTTTATATATCAGAATATAATTTTTTCATTAATAATCAAAAATGAAATGCACTATCTTACCTCATCAATCTTTGCAGATTACAATTTTAGTATAAACATTTATAAGATATGATATATTAAACTATAATAAGAATTAGATTAAAAAAACCCTTTTAAATAATATTAATCAAATGATAATTTTAGCATTGATTGGAAAAAATTTTGTTTCATTGAACCCTGATTTCACTTACGTTTTAAAATTATTTATTTACTTAATATTTTTTTTCAGTATATTCAAAGCGGTTGGTTCACGGGCTACAGTTTTAGGTGCCAACCTGTGGATTATTCTAATAATCCCAAAGCATTAAGAATGGCTAATACATGTTGGTGGTACTATTTTTCAAAATTTACAGAATTTTTTGACACAGTAAGTATCAGACAGTCATTGCAATATTTGCTGCAATAAGGAAATTAAAAATTATCATATGATAGATACATTCATCTTTCAAATTTAAAATTTTTTTTTTCATTTTTAATTTAGAAAGAATATGTATATAATAATATAAGCTAATATAAACTGCTTTGTCCAATTTATGATCTCCAGATTGCGAGGAGTATTTTGGAAATTAAAACTAGGCAAAAGCGAAAATTTTTAGCTGAAAATGATTGGAGCATTAGGCATTCTTTATCCCGTTCCAATTCCACATACATTGTTCGCGGAATCAGAACGTTATTATTATCAAATTTTAATTATGAAATTACATTTTTTTTTTCAGTTTTTCTTCATACTGAGAAAGAAAACTAATCAAGTGTCCAATTTACATGTGATACATCACGGATTGATGCCGTTTTCTGTTTGGATGGGAATGAAGTTTGCTCCAGGTTATCCATTCTTTTATAAAAATATATTTATTATTATTCATGGTATTGTTAAATACCAGACAATATACGATTAAAACGAATCGTTATGATAAAATTCAAATAATATAACAAATATTCACGATAAAAGTCATAAACTTGAGTAAAAAATCTGAAATATTGGCTAGACTAAGAGAACAATTTATATATCAGTTATCATTATGATGTATTATGCTCATATATATGTTTTTTTCAGGTGGCCATAGTACCTTTTTCGCTTTTCTCAATACCTTCGTGCATATCATAATGTACTTCTATTACATGGTTGCAGCAATGGGTCCGAAATATCAAAAATTTTTATGGTGGAAAAAATACTTAACAACAATCCAAATGGTTAGTTTTAATTTTGCTTTAAAGAAATAATTATATTTGAATGAGCTGTGATATTTAAATTATTTTTTTAAATTTTGTTGATTTAATTTTTTTTCATGATAGTAAATAGTTTAAATGCTTGTTTTATAAGCATTCAGCTTCATAACGCAATTTTTTTGAGCATAAAAAAATCATTTTTTTGTTTTAATATCAATTTAAAATACATTAGTTTCTTATTTACTTTCAGATTCAGTTTGTTGCCATATTCATTCACCAGTTCCAGTTATTATTTACGGACTGCAATTATCCCAAATCATTCATGGTTTGGATTGGTTTTCACGGAGTTTTGTTCCTTTTCCTCTTCTCCGATTTTTACAAAACTAGATACCTTAAAGAAAAACCGAAGCCAAATTCAGGAGCTTGCATGGTATGCTTATTTGCTTAAGCAATTGAGATTTTATTTTTAAATATTTTAATGAAAATAAAGCGTATTTACGTAAATAAGAAGCTTCTTCTAATAGGTTCGAAAATTAAAAACTTTTTATTAAAAAAAAGAGAATTTCTGACGTGTTTCTTTTAAAAACATTATATTTCGCGCATGAAATCAACTTCGATTTTTGTACTTTTCAGCCAATAGCAGAAGAAGAGAAAACAGCAAAAGGGGAGGCAAAGAATGGATTGGTGCGCCATCAATTTGAATGTAACAATGAATACTCAAAAGTTTATACCAATTGTTATACCGATTCTTCGAGCAACGGTTACATAAATCACGACGGATCAGAAAATCATAGAAAAACTGATTAGCAGAAAAAATGAGTATTTATATTCTTTTAATCAACCCATACTTTAAAACGTTTATGTCGATTATCATGTCGTTTTGTCTTTGAATTATACAATTTACAAAATACGGTTTTAGTGAAACAATAACTTCATCATCTATATTTTTATATTTAAAAAAAATTTTCCTGTATTATAAGATTGTTACTTCTTTTTCTTCGAAGCGGCCAGAAATATCGCCGGTAGCTGATGTATATATATTTTATGACTAAAAAATCAATCTTAAAAAGGGTGCTATTGCATTTTATAATAATTCAGTATTTCAATCTTTTAAAGTGTATTAAATTTGAAATCATGAACATTAAAGAATATTGTTTTTTTAATATTTTTACTTATGCAATATTGACTATAATTGCGCTTTCAACGTAAAGCGCATCGTGCCTTTTATACTTATAAATTTTCAAAATTTTTTTATTCTGAATTATTTTCCTCGTTTACTATTTAAAAGCCGCATTTGTTACATTAATGTGTTTGGTTTATAGTGCCTTTTCAATATTTGAATACATTTTTAGACGACAGAATTTTTTCAAAACTGATTAGTAATTGCAGTCACCGTTGAAGTGTAGAGCTAAAAAGATGGGATAAAATAAATTTGTTTTATTTTAAAAAGTAAAATAATGGAAATCAATTTTTTAAATTTTTTATACCCATTTGGTAAATTAAAGTAACAGAGTGTACCATTGGAGGCATCAATTTTCTAGAGCACGAATGTTTTTGGCTTTAATTCCCATTGGAAGATTTTGTACGAATTTCATGTAATTTTGATTTCAATATTTTAAAATCTTTGCAATTCATTAATGTTAAGATTAAATGATTTTTTTTTTCATTTTTTTGATGCTTATCATTTATAATATTTTGGATGCTTTGGAGGAAATGTATGGAGCATGATATTTTATAAATCGAGCACTGATTCAAAAGTTGTTCTTTTTTTTTTTACATTTATTGTTTATTTTGTATATATTTATACACACATATGCATATATGTCTAATTTTACGAAAGAGGGTTGGAATGTACGTTTTTGAAATGAATTATAATCAAAACTTTATTATAAAAACTGTAATGTATTATTTAGAAATTAATAGAAAAACCGAACTCCATTTAGAATTTTTTATAATCGCAAAAGAAGGTTAAATACACAAATTTATATGGACAGGAAACTGTTGTACAAATCGAATTTCAAGCTAAAAATATATATATATATATACGTTAAAAATTTCTTGTAGTATTTGAGATTATGTTTTATTTAACTTTAAAATCACTATTTTAAACTGTGCAAGCATAAATTTTTCTATTTGAAAAATAAATCGCTTCAATTCAGATTCATGCAAATTTTTAAAAAATTCAGAATAATAAATTTTTATATATGTATTTAATATATATATATATATATATTCTAATAATTTATTCAAATAATCAAAATCGTGCAGATGGTTCATAAAATTATGCCACATGAACGGAACGGATTTAAATCCAATAATGAACTTTTCCTTTTCCTATTTCTTTTTACCTGAGTAAAAATTCGACTTTTTTGATTTTATTGACCGTGACACTATTTGTAACTTCAAAGAATCTAATTATGTATTTTCTGAAAAGACGTGCACCAAGTAGCATTATCCAATCCTGTTTGATGAGATTATTAAAAATAAACAAATATACATGTATATAAACTTCAAATAATTTGTATGCACTCAAAGTTCTTGAAAAAGAGATTTATTTACGTTGCCGGCGATATTGTATATTTATTAGAAAATTTAAAAAAAATAAATAAGATTTTCTTTTCTGGGCATTTTGCCGTATAATGCGAGGCTCGCAAAATATCATGAGACTAAAAAGCATTTCGATTATATTTTATTCTTTTTACAATGATTTTTGTACATTAGGAAAAAAAGAAAAAGGAAAAAAAAATCTAGTATTTATTATCAATTAATATATATATAAACTAATCATTTTTTAATTTTGCAGTTCCCAAGTAAGTTCCATTCGCTTATTTCAAGTCTTTCGTTCATTTTCCTTCGCATGCGGCGAGTTAGTTAAAGAATAATTCAACTCTCCGAGTTTTTGCATCCTGCTGTAAAATGTACGTCAAAATGTGGCACGATCTTGGGGGTGTGGGGATCATTTTCGTTCAAGCGACGCGATTTCCTTTCCTTTTCGTTTCCGACGTTTTCCAACGTTTTCCAACCCCGCGGATCCGAAAAATTCGCTTTTCCGTCCCAGGGATTTGTCCGGATTATTTTGATGAGCGTGCACAGCGGGAAGGGCGACCGCATGTTTCTCGCGAGCGCGCAGACGTGCCAAATCCGACGAATAATTTGTGGTTTCCCCATCAGAGGCTACTCCTTTGCCCGGGGCAAAAACCCGAACGTCCGGGTTTTTCTTTAATGAAGATAAAATTAAATGGGGCAATTGAATTCGGCTGCGGGGTTTCGCGAAAGTTTCAAGGATAACGAGAGGAAAAAAACGCCCCTGGTGGGGTTAACAAAAGATCGAACAATGAAATTAACGTCGAAGATTTTATTAAAAAGAATCACATATTGAGATGAAAACAAAGATCTCTGGTGAAAACATTTATTTTATTTTTATATATCGCGGTATTTGGAACTTATTTCGGAATTAGTTTTATGTTACTGTTTTGTACGGTGTTTGTTTTTATTATTTTTTTTCGCCCCCACAAATCGGACCGCGGACTTGCCCATTCACACCGATGTAGAGGTTTTGTTCCATTTTTGGAAATCGAACACGCATTTATGTATGTCACTGTATATTTAGTCTAAACGATTTTTTTGTTTTTTTTTTTATATTTTTGCTTTTTTTTTCTTGCAAGCCATCATAATCTTCGGTTTACTTTTCATTCTGAAAAGAAGAGGAAAAAAAATTAACACTGAAAAAATGTTTAACTTAAACGTCTGTCAAGCGGGAATTATTTTAAGTTTTTGAAAAACCTGAATGAATTTGAGTGAATTTGGTAAAAGGAGAAATTTTTTTTTGTGCGTTTTTCTTTTGTTTTATTATTTAAAAATAAAAGTTGTTTTTTTTTCTTTTTTTAATTGTGAAATTATGAAATTTTTTTTTTCAAATTTTGAGAGCTGAGTCTTTTAAGTGTGTGATATTTGTGATATATTTTACATGATGCGATCCTTAATTATTTTGCGTATCGAAAAGCGAAATGTATTTTTTTTAATTTACCAAAACCGGATATATGAAGGTAGTGACAGAATCCATCCCGGCCGAATTTTCCGCCACGCACGTGTACTGACCCATATCCGCCCAGGACAGCTTGTATATGGCCAAATCGCCATTGCTGAGAGTCTGAAAATAAGTTAAAGATGCAGTTAATGTTGCAAAGGCAAGACTTCGCGCCGGAAGTATTTTACAAAAGCTTAAGGAGATAGGATTAAGACCGCTTATGAACTGTACCTGGAAACGGAAGTTGTCCACAAGTTTATTATCCTGATCGAGCCAGTAGACAGTCGGAGGCGGATTGCCTTCGGCGACGCACGGCAACAGTACATCGACACCCATGTTTTCCATTGCTGTCGGATTCCAAGTGACGATTCTCGGCTGACTAATCCTTTTCTGAGCCGGTTCCTTGCACCTTTCGCCGCTGCCACCTGGTTTAACAGTCGACGTTTGCCAGTAGTCAAACTGAGCTCTTACCAATCCCCATGCACATACATGCATTTTCCCCTTTCCTTACCTTCTATCAAAATTAAAGTCGGTTCTGACTTGACTTTCTTAGAGCCGGCTTTGGCAAGACACGTGTAAAATCCCTGATGCCTGGACGTGACGCAGTCTATGACCAGCCTCGACCTTATCTTAGCCAGTCCCGCCTTGTCGTGATATGCATTGGGAACCAAGCTGTGGACTTTTGAATCGACTCTTTCGGTCTGCGGAAAAGAAAAGTCGGAATTCCAAATGCGAGTTAACCAATTAAATTGTTAATGCGACGAACCACGTGAACGTGATTTTTCTTATTTTTTTTCAACTTTTAATTTTGATTCCAACCCTCCGCCATTTTTTAAATACGTTAAACGGAGCGGGCAGCAAATTATGGCGGTTTAAAGTTTTGACACTCCAGCCGTAAAACATTGCATAAATTTGGTTATTTGTAAAAATTCATCGAGTCAGCCTTTCCTTTACCTGTTGAACGACCTGATTTCCCCTCAGCCATTGAATTTCGGGAGTCGGACTGCCCAGGACCTCGCATTCAATTTCGACTCTTTCTCCAAGCTGAGTGTTTATAACAGACGGCGGAGCCTCCGATATCTTAATCCAGTCTTTAGTGCGGAAACCGCTGATCCGAGCAGGCGGTGAATTAACTATTCCGTTGTTCTCCACCTAACGCACAATGTGAAACAAAAAAGAAAAAAGACAAAAAAAAAAAAAAAAAAAAAAAAAAAGAAAATTAAAACTTTACAAGAAGTAATAAAGTTTTATTTCAAGGTAAGGGAATGACGATCAACGAGGATGAAGGAAGAAAAAAGGCATACTTGTTCCACATTATCACTTAACAACTTCCCATACGAACACGGATTAATCGTCACGGAAAAAGTTGCGCAGATTAAAGTTGCAAACCAAGTGATCCTCATTTTTTTTTTTTTGAGCTATTTCCGATCCGATGCTGCAACTGAAAAACAAAATAATAACAGTACCGCACGGAAAGAGGCAAAAAAATGCTCCTTGCGCTTTACGGCCAAGCATCGTTTTGCGGTAAACAAAAAACGAACGTCGACATTTCCCGATTAAAAAAAAAAAGAAAAAAAAAGACTTACCCAAATTAAATGGAGGAAGCTTCAGACTGACACTGACGAAGTTGCTCTTGGGAACTATTCAATATATATATATATATATAAAAGGAACAATATAAATTTAATTGGAAACCCTGCCAGTTTCACGAACGTAATTATCCCCTATATCTGATCAATTTTCATTCATTTTTCCAATAAATTTGATTCGACGTCGGATTTGGAAACAAAATTTACCCATCAGCAAAAGCAGTTAGTTTAATAATATCCGCTTTGTTGATGATTTCTGATTGATACATTTATTTTCGTAATGCATAGATGTATCACTCACAATCAATTCAGAGAATTTCTTTTTTTTTTTTACAACGTATTTTAAAGTTTTTACTTAAGCTAATTTATTTATTTTTTTCCCCTTCCTTCTGTTTTTCGCGCGTTTGCATCGCGTCCGTCTTCAAATTCGACTTTCATTCATTCGCTTTCATTACCGACGCTATTATTATAATTATTATACTCCCGTCCGCGAAAAAAACCCGGCGAGAGAAAAGAAAGGAACGCAACGTTCGGCACGTCACTGTTTGTCACCGTTTATTAACGGATGCCCGAGACTCGTTCCTCCCGTCAAATGAGCGACTCGCGCGTTTCTTTTCCGGTTTCACAGCCCCGTTTTTTTTTTTATTTTTTATTTTACTTTTTTTTTCTTATTTATGTGAACTCGTTTTTCAATTCGAAAAAAAAAATTCGTTTATTAGCTATTTGGTCGACATTTCGCTCGAAAAAAAAAATCTCATCTTTTTTTCTTACTGGTATTTTTTCTTTCTTTCTCTCTCTTTTTTTTTTTTTTTTCAGTCTGTGTTGACGCACTGAGCTATACCGGAAATTATACTGTGGCGACGCTCGTGCGATTAAAAAAAAATCCAAGATGGCGACTGTTTACTGTCAACAAGACTTCATTTGCCGTTTCTCATTATTTGAAATTTAATAACCATTAATTAGTCAAGAATTTAAATCGGATTTGTTTCCTTTTTATGATTCGGAGAATTTTCAGATTGCGTACAAATAAAAATTATATAGGTAATATATTTCAAAAAATATATATGTAAACTGTTGATGTAACCTGCAAAACATACACGTAAAGGGAGAGATTAAAGTACGGAGGGTTTAACACATAACATTTGCTTCTTTTTCTTTTAAATAATAATAATAATTTAGCCTCTTTAGAAATGAATTGTTAATTTAACATATAAGTTTATTTTTATTATTCACAATTTTTCTGGCGTTACTCATTTCAAATAAAATGATTTTATCTTTTTGAGCAAATAAAGGATATGCATCGTGGTAAAAAAAAAAAAAAAAAATAGCCACCCGCATGCGCGAAAAAACAACATTTTAAACCTATCGAAAAGCGAAATTTTTGCTATTTGCATAAATTATTGTTCAACGTGTATTGTACAGAATGATTTATTACATTGAAGTATGTTAAAATAAACTTTAAAGATATAAATATCGATTATCGTGACTATCATGACCGAGATCTTTGATTGCGTTCCCGATTGATATGTTATTAATACTTATAATTTTTTCTTATGTAAAAGTATCTCTGTATCACGATAAGTTGGTATATAAAACTCGTTATATAAATGATAGATACGACTTCGTTATTGTCAGGCAGTGATAGTAATATATATTTTTAAGATAATCGCTTTACAGTTAAATGTCGTCGTGTCGAATGACATAATTGGCATTTGGAAGGTAATAAGACTTAATAAATTGAATGATTTAGGTGTTTGCACATTACTCTGTGATAATTCAAAAATTTAAAAAAAATATTTTATTTTCATTTACATAAGGGAGAAAAATTTTTGCGAAGCGGGGAGGGGAAGGGGAGGAAGGGCAACTGCAAAAAATGCGACGGTCGATCGTGATTTTCCGATTCAGTTGACACGACCATTTGTGCCACGAACGAGCTCGACTTAACATGGAGGCTGTGGCAGGTTAAGAATAAGATTTTTTTTTTTTTCACTCCATTCTGGCTCTGCCTCGAGTTTCTCATGTTACAAGCCCTTGATGAAAGTTTGATTGGTATATAACCATTAAGGAGGTGTTTTTATCGCATTGACGATCAGTGGTACCAATCACGTGTGAAATCCCTGCATTTTCGAACGTTTCTTCGCGGGGAAAAATGAAACGAGTTTTTCCGCTGCCGTCGGGATCGAAGGTCTTTTATTATCCGGTTCTTTCGGAGACGGAAAAAAAAAAAAAAAAGGCGCACGGGCAAAGCCCGGGAAGCGCAAGTTTACGCGGCGTAAGGTTTAGAAAATTTGTACGAGGATTAAGTGGGAGCCACTAACCTAATCTCACGGTTGGGGGGCGAGAAAAAAAAAAAAAGCCCACTGACGGTACATCTCCGTTCTGTCCGCATCGGCCGACGGTGATTTTTGCCCCGCGCTATTAAGACGGCGCGAAAGCGAGAAAATGCGCTGCTTCCGGGCGTGAAAACGGGACGGAAAGAGAAAACAACGGAGGACTCCCGAATTGGTAGGAGCTGAAAAAAAAAACTGGTTGCGCTTTCGGTTTACGGTGAAACGTTTTCACCCGGGAGTGACCTAAGTTATGAAATGTCGAAATCGGTTGGACGCCAACTATCTTCTCGACAGGAGACCAATTTGATCGCAATTGATGACTCAAATTAAACAGCGGGAAATGCTGCCCGTACTGGAAACCTTGCGGATCATCCGTTTGAGAAATCAAGCGGAAAAGCCTTCGGGACGTATGCCGGGAAAGCGGCTCAAAAAGATGGAGGGGAGGGAGGAGGAGAAGGCTGTTGGTTTTGCGGGCGAGGCTCCCTCTGCGAGAGCGGATCGCAAGCGGAGGCGCGGTCGCGGATCAATAATTGCTACTCTCTTGCCATCTGTTGGACGTGCGGCGAACTAACCCTCTTCCCAATTTTTCGACAAATTTCCCTTCCTAACCATTTCCCTTCCGGTATTTTTTTCTCCCATCCGAAATTAATTTTTTTTTGTTTTATTATTATATTCCTTTCTTTTTTAACCCACACCTTTTTTTAAAAAAAAAAAAAGTAAATAAATAAATAAATAAACGTTTGAGTTTTGTGGCCCAAGAAAAAAAAAAATCTTTTTCCCTTTTCTTGTTTCTCCTAAATTAACGTTACATTTATCACTTGGAGGAATTTTCTTCAAATTAAAAAAATGGTTTGACCGACTTGAGGAAACACGCAGGAACATGTTTTATTATAAGTTCAAAGTCGTTTTAAATATTTCAAAATGAAATATAATTAAATGACAGAGATATGACAGCCGAAAGTCAA
>JAOWBB010010757.1:0-75305 GCA_028565995.1 Ricinus marginatus
CAACTCTATTTAAAATTTTTTCATTGTTTGAAAAGAATATTTCAATTTTGAATTTCTTTTCTCAGTGTTTTGTTTGGTTTTTATTATATAAAATATTTCAAAATGATTTAAAACAATATTTTTTTTTTCGGACATAAAGCTTTTATGATTTCTGTAACATCTAAAAAAAGAAACACTGCGCCCTAATTTTTTTCCTTAAAAGTATTAAAGATAATCGTTATATGATCGATAAAAATTACGTGATCAGAATCTTCAAAGGATATGGAAAATATTTTTAAAGCTGTAAAGTTTGCTAACAAAATGTCGGATGGGATTTGTTTTATATAATAGTTAATGATATAAGTTGAAATCCTTTCTAGACTGCTTCTACTGCAGAAAATGCAGGGACTAAATTTATCAATATTTTCTGTAGCTCTAAAATCCACAAAGTTAATTTAAAAGAAAGACGTGTAAAAATGTGATTATATTTTAATAAAAGTCATCCAATAAAATACTGACATTCTAAATGTATTTTATACAGTGTTTAAAATTATAGCTAAGAATACATTTCATAATTTTTTGCCATCTTATTACATATATCAACTATTTTTCAATGACCACAAAAATGTTAGAAATTTGGTAAATGTTCATATATTTTATATTCATATGAATATTTGAAATTATATTGTAATTAGTATTTCCAAATTTTAATTTCAATAAGTAAATCGATATTTAATATATTAAGTACTATATAACATGTGCCAATATTAACATTAATAGACTTTAAGCCCATGTACTTTATTCTTTGTCAATTCAAATTGCACTGAATACCAATAATTACTTCTTGAAGGTTTTGCAGAATCAAACCAATCATCGATCGTAATTTTCAAACAATAATTTTCCTTTCTGAACCTAAACTTTGATTTCTCTGAAACTGAAAAAATTTGAATTAAGTTATAAAGTTACTTAAAGCCTAGCCTTTCCGGAATTTAAATGGCGTTTGATGTTAGGGTTTGATTCTATCGTTTGTCTATAGAATAGTAGCAGAAAATATTTTTGGGAAAATTAATTTTATCTTTAAATAATGAATGGATATCGATTTATTAACAACTACAAGAGGAATGCTATATATATATATATTAATTTTATACACCATTTCTTGAATTGTTTCAGTTGCTTATGTAAATCATGCATTAAGAAAATTTCCCGTGAATAACAAGGGTTAAGAATAATTCAAAGACAAAATAAAAAAATAAATTATATTCAAATAATTTAAGTAAATTATTCAACTATAAAATACATCTGATAAATACGTAAAAATAATTAACTGCAATTAAAATTAATTATATTTCTATCTGCTCTGCCGCTATAGTACAGGTTGGGCTTTCGATATCTGCTTTGCTTTGAATCAATCTTAATTCCAAAGAACCTACAGTCAAATTATCTACGCCAGATTTTTTTCTAGCAGCTTGGAATGTTCTTTTTAGTACGGAAGACATTGTAGCAATTACATTTTCAATAGTGGTTTGCAAATCATTAGTTTTGGTATACCAACCAAGGAATAAAGCCGCAAATAAGTCTCCAGTGCCAGTAAATAACGTAGGAATGCGAGGCATCTGAATTTTTAAAACTTTCCTTTTATCGCCCGTTTTCCTGCTAGCTATTGATGTGAGCAGGCTTTCCGTTCCAAAATCGGTCGATGTGATCACGACAATTTCAACCCCTAAATCATGTATAATATCTAAGGCTTCCAAAGCCTCTGCCAGTGTACCTATACTTTGTCCCGAAAGAAGCTCAATTTCGAACTGATTTGCTGTGACAATATTTGCCAAAGGAACAACTAACTCCTTGTAGATCGGTAACATTTCTTGTGGCACATACATCTTCTTATTGTCCCCCATCACGGGACTGCATACATAGCAAAGGAGAGGGTTGCTCTTTTTCAATTGCTTTACGACATTGGCTAAAGATTTTAAAAATCCTGGGTCCTTTACGTAACCGGAAAGAACGTGAGAATAATTGTCAAGCCCGTTGTGCCGAAGACCGTCCATTATCTCTTCCAGTTCTACTTCGCTCAAAATTTGTCCTTTCCAGTAACCGTAACCGGTATGATTTGAAAAATGCACGGAATTGATTACATCAACTTCAAATCCTAGAAGTTGAAGCGGGAATGTAGCACTTTTATTACCGGCATAACCAGAAACAACGTGACTCTGAACTGAAAGGACGCGAAGTTCCTGAGCTTCCATGTCTATATTTGGGATAAAAATTTTATAACCCCTGAAATTTAAAAAAAAAAAAATAATTATTTTTCATGGTAAAATGGCAATGTCTTTAGCAATTCCTTGCCATTCTCTACGGGATAATAATAGAACTTGGCATTTCGCATTATTTAAATATAAGGCAAAATACAATTATAATAAAAACTGAAAATAATTTTAAAAAAGCATTAAATTATTTATGAGCATAAATATGGTTAAGAAGAGAATAATTATGAATATTAACAATGACAAAGAATTAGAAATATATTAAAAATATAATAAATTCAGATATTTCTATATGAATTTTTTAATATTGGTTAAATTTATCAGCTTTGAAGCTTCTTTTAATGAAAAATTTTTGGCAGAAAAATAAATATAACCTGAATTAAAAAAGATAATAACAATCATATTTATAATAGTCACAAATAAGCAGAATTAAGCGCTATAATCTAGTAAAATTTTAAGTGACTGCCTTATAAATTAAATTTTTATAAATAAAGATTTCTCAAATTAATATGAATATCGAAGAATCAAAAGAAATCAAGGAAAAAATTGTATTACGATTAATATAAAAATTTTTTAAACAATGATTTTCTAACACTAAAATTTATCAACATGAAAGAGTTGTTTAAAATTTTCTAGATTGATTAAAAATCTAAATCCATATAATCAAAATGTTTAAATTTTTTTCAAATTAATTCCTTTTAATATCTGTAACATAACAATAATAAAATATTGTGTTTTAGTTATCTTTCGTTTCTATTTAATTAGTCATTCGATCTTTAGATTTAATTACATTTAATTCGAACATATGTTATCATGCATCAAAGCCCTTGACATAATATGGTGCTTATAATATAATTTTTTATATAGTTCTCTGTATTGCCATTGAAATAACAAAATCTAATATAGATGGTTTAGTCTTTTTTAAACAGTTTAGTATCTTTTTACGACAGCAAACCAATAATCAACTCTATAGCCAATTTCTTTGATTATACGATAATTTGAACCAGTTTTTCACTGAATCTATGAACTTCTATTTAAAATACGTCTGAAGTACAAAGTTCTGTCTTATCTTAGAAATCTGATATTTCATTTTATGAGAATTAAAGTTTTCAATAATGTTACGAATATTGAAATTTAATGCGGCATTGATTGACACATTGCTATTTATTAATTTGGAATGATTAGGTATGACCTAATGGCTTTTTAAGATAATTTTTGGTACATTATCTTGTTAAGTTTTGAAAAAAAATACTTATTCCATTTAGTTAAAAAAATTTGGAACAAAAACTAAAAGGGCTTCCGCTCTCTGCTCATGAGTTTCCAAATTCTGAATTCCGTAATTCTTCTCCCAGAAAGACGGAAAAATATTTTATCCTCATCTATTTGCAATAAAGCTCCTCCCTTCGATTTAATAACTAGGTGAAAATTAATTTCAGTCAAAATCAAGCCTTTTCTAATGTTTTTTCCAAAATATTATCTTCTTATAATATATGGTTTTAAATCTTACTTCCAACTGTAATTGTTAGTCTGAAGAAAATTTGAAATAATATTTTACGAAATTATAACATAAGAAATGTTTTAAAACATGAAATTTTAACATTAATATATTGATTAGAATCTTCTGAAATATTCTTTGAATTTCCGCAGTGCGAATTTCTTAAACTTTTTCTTTGATAAAATGAAACACCTTTTTATCAGCTCTGTTTGTTTAGTGATATACCCCAACAGTTATCATATGAAGGATATTATCAACTTCTTATATAATGTTCTGTTCTGTAGGGATCTCAGTATTCATATCATTTTAAGCCTTTGTTATAGAATTTTGTTCTGAATTATTGAAAGCAAATATTCTCAAATATATATATGTGGGTTCGAAAATTGAAAATAAAGATGAAAAATGTGTCGGACAATTAAGAAAAAAAATTTACTCCCTGTAAATATGATATAAAAATTAATATAATGTAAAACAAATTAAAAATATTAAAACATTTATTTCCTATAAATAAGTATTGAATCTGTCGAAAATAGAAAAAAGAATAACAATATACAATATCCACAATATGAGATGCTAGTTGACGAATAAATAACTAATCAACCTTCTCCAATTTCATTAAATGAAATTAAAATTTGAAAGAATAACAAGAAAAACGATAATGAAATTTTACTAAAAATTTTTCATTTTATCAAATTTTCCCGTTGTCTCCAATTGTAAGAACTTTTTCTTAAAATAATATATGAATAACGTATGAATATACATAAAATAACGTGTGAATCTGATAATAGTTCCAGCTAAATTTCAACTTTTCACTCGATATTTCAAACAATAAATGGTTTGCAAATTCCTCTCATTTTTATTTAATTAATTTTTAATTCTTTAGTATTCTGCCTTCCTTTAGTTACGAAAAAATTATTAAGCATTTGAAATTATGTATGTGTATATATATATATATATTTAGATTATGCTCAATGATCTCGATCCGAAATTGTTTTTAGAATATAAGTAAAATAAAGTACAGTTTAACAAATTGCTTTCTAATCAGTTTATAAAAAAGTTATTAATTATCAGGTTTTTTTGTATATTTTCGCAGATTTGTTTTCGAGTTTCACCATATCACCGAAAATTTCGAGCAACTCCATTATCTAAAACTTTATTAAAAAGCTGAAATAAAAATTTTTCACTATTTGTCGATAAGGCCAGGGAACAAACGAAAATATTGCGAAGAAGCGAAATTGTATGGTATTTGCCTCGAAGAAAAGAAAAATCAATTTTTAAAGGGGGTAAATGGCGAAAAAAGCATCAGCGTGTACCTTTGCATTTTATTCGGGTTTTATGAAAAGTTTATCGAAGGAATCTACACTAATATTGCATTAATTTGCTGAGTAAACTGGTCGCCGATATTACTATCTGACGGTCGTTGCGGAAGGAAATCAAACTTGCGATCCATCTCACTGTATAATTGAATTTTGGCTATCATTTCGGTACTCAAGGTCTAAACACCGGTTGAATCTGCGAATCAGAAAACGAAGACTCATCTTATAAATCATCTTTTACAACTTGACAAACAACTGAATCGAAATATTTTGTATCAATTGAATCATTGATGAAAACGAATGTTGTGACCATACAGATATTCTTCTTCTTCACCATTTTTCACGATCAGTAATGCTACATTAATCTGTATACTGTAATATAAAATTGTACTGTACTGTATAAAAATGCAATAAAAGTACGTTTATAGACTCGTAATGCAACTTTCATTCTTGATAATCAAAATAAATATTGTTTAGAAGTAGCCTCATCTCTTTACAGGGAGCAGAACAAAGTGTAAGTACATTTTTAAGAACAATAAGCTTTTTTGGGGTATTCTTAAATAAATTAAATCTCCAAGTAAAATATCTCAAACTGTTAGAGCAAAACGTAAAAACCATTTACTTTCATTCAAAACAAACTGATTTAAAATCATTAATTGCAATTTCATCTATTAGACATATAAACTTTATAATTGTAGATTTATTGATAGAAAAAAAGTCTCTGATTGTCAGTCCTGAATGATTCCATGAAGGTATTTTAATAAAAAAGGGCGAAATGGAGTGTCAGCAAAATATTTACTTTTTCCACATTCTTATTTTCTATCTCCCTTTCATTTCGCACTTTTCTTTCCTTTATTTTCATTCCTTTTTCTTTTTTTTCTGGAAATTTTACAGAAACCAGAACGACGTGTATATTGTTTTCATTTTCAGTCTTCAACGATCGCAGTAAGTTCATGTTTTTATTCCAAAATTCTACGTGTACCAATCGCTTTAAAAAATAGAATAAAATAGGAGGGACCGATTTAAATATGGCGTTGATGATGCTAGTGTTTGAGGACTATTCGTTGAGCAATCTTCATGAGATAAATTCGCTATGAACTCGAGTAAATGCGATTTCATGTTAACAATCACTTTCTGTGGACGGTTTTTTTGAGAATGAAATTTAAACAATTTAACAATGACCTTAATTATTCAATGGACTTTTCCTCTATGTCGACGATGAATTCTGACGAGATTTGAGGGAATTATTGTAAAAAATTCACCAACTAACCTGATAGTAATGCAATACACGTTAGTTGAAGCAGAAGACTGAGTGAAAGAAATTAAATCGAAAATCGACAGAGCGCACTCTCGTCGCCGTGGATCGAACTGATAAATTAAATAAGGGATGGGATATTAACATGCATTTGCCTTTTTAAGGGTAGCTCGGAAAGCTTTCGAATTAGAAATTTTATGTCAAATTTTTTCTTTAAGTCGAAGTATAAGCCGCATTTTTTTTTCTTTTCATTAACCAAATGTAGCTAGAACTCCCCGCACTCTCATATAGTGAAAAAATATCGAAGAAAATGCTGTTTTAAAATTTACCATAACTTATTTCAAACATTCATTTAAAGCGGCATAGTGAGGAGCTCTTGTCTTCAACTGGCATTGCCAATGTTCGGATAAAATAAAAATTTAAGTATAAGAAAATGCAGGCCCACCTTAAAAATTTTCAAGCTTTTTTGATTATTCCAATATTTTCATGTGACCTCAATCAAACTCTGCCATGTGACTGGAATGAATATCTTGCCATATTCAAATACGTTTGTCATTTTGTCATTATATTTATGTTCAACATTTATGGGAAATTTTATATGGTTGGAATATAAATTTGTGACGCCATTGAGGAGTTCGTCAAAAATATATATTGCATCAAATTCCGCATTTTTTGCCAAGCCCTTTGTTTATAAGGTTTCAATACCCTTTTCCTTTCCCCTTAATCGCAGTCACATCCCACAAATTTCTTTTTTATGCAAATATCTTTGTACTTTAATTTCACATTTTCTTATTTTTCAAATCAACATTTTATATAATATATATATGTACGTTTTAACATTTAAAAATACTTTTATCAAATATTAGATTTAAAATATATAAGACTAGCCAGTTTCTAGTGGCTTGATTTTGATTTTATTTTTTTACTGATTTTAATAAAGAAATATGGGCAAGAGTTTCAAAATATTTCGATTATGTAAGAAATATTTTGAATTCATTTAGCGAATGAATATAGAAATAGTATTGGATTCACGTTGAATATATAACTTTTGATCATTAACATAAAATTCTGCTACTGTGTTAGAAGATAAATTAGCTGCAGAAATATTAAAATATACATACTTTTAAACTAAACATTTATGTTTATTTATATAAATAATATATCGATATAAATGTTCGACCGACTATCGATATATCGATATCGATAATATCGATCGATGATAACTAATCGATATAAAGTTTATTTATATCGAATATATCGATATTAATGATATTTCTGTTATGTAATTTATGCTCATCTAGAAATTATTTTTACATTAATTAGCCCTTAATATCATATGATGGTATGTCTGTAAATGTAATTATATAACTATTAATCATCTGTTATAAATAACTACAATTTTAAATTCATGTATTTTTCATCGATTTTTAATTTCGAGATTTTTTTCCCTTCCTATAATTCCACGAGTTTCATGAGTTAATTGAATTAGCGACATTATTTGTAAAATATAATACTGATTACAAAGATTATGTATAAACGGAACTAATCTAGAAATTTAAGTTCTTCCTTTCCTTTTGGAAATGTCGTCATTGTTCTCGTAATTTAATTAAAAACAGTTTCCGTTGACTTAGTTAAAAATTTTATGCCGTCCCTGATTCAAATTTTCATTTTAAATTAAATTAAAATTAAAATTAAAAACAGTGTTAACAATGGTGCAAAGCTTACCTGGTGATATAAAGAACTGCGACGCCCCTAACCTCAATAACAATGGCGGCACGTGACCACAGCCGGAGATGCACGCAGAAGACTAAGCCTCAAATAGATTTATTTGCCTGTAGCATTAACCGAGTACCACAGCTTTACCTTTTTCTTTGTAATATACATACAACGCACGTATGCTCCATTGAGAACGTTCGCGAGATTTATTCATTTTTGCATTGTTTTTCTTCGCTGTCAGTCAAATTTTAAAATATTTAGATGAAGTTGCGGTTCTTTATGGCATTGCGACACGTTTTCCGGGTTTTTTATTTAAGTGTTTCGCTGCATAAGCCTGATGTAAACGTAGAGAAAAATCTGCTTGGAGCAACTTTGGATTCGACTTTCTCGTAAATCTGCCACGTTGGAGGTTCGAATGCCTAAGATTCGTTTTTGATTTTGTGAAGATTCGATTTTGTGAATTCGATGGAAAATCCCGCAACAACGAATGCAGGATCGTTCGCGAAAGAGAATTCAGACACAAACCTGAATAATGATTACCGTTATTCAGGGTTTAAGGGCGACATCGATCACCAGTGGAGGAAACATTGCGGGAACCCCTAACGCAGCTTACGATGACCCTAAATTTTGTAAATTTGTAATTTCAAGTTTGGATCTGTTAAATACGGGTTCAGGATCATTTTTGTCGCGGAGACTGCCGGAATTAGGTGTCAGCTCGGGTATAATTTATATTTTCTGATAACCTTTGTTTGCCCAGTTAATGTTTCTGACAGTCGAATTCATCATTAATTTTGGATTTCCAAAGTAACCAGTGATTTAAAAATATAACTATTGTTGTTATTGTTTACTTCGGAATACATTTCCATTTAGAATTAAATAATAAAAGACGGAAAAGGGACCAATCTGAGATTTCGATTTTTCTTTTCGAATAGAGACACGTAAATAAAATACCGAGATATGAATTTTTCGTTTATTCCAGCCGAATGCTGCTTCTGTCAATGTGAGCAGAATCAGGCTGTCCGAAAATTGGCCATGACGTCGAAGTCGAAAGAAAAAGTTGCCGCCGCCTTCCGAAAAGTTTTCCGTTCTTCAGGTAGACTTCGCTCTCCGGAAAAGGTTGCGGCGTCGAGTTCTTCCAAAAGCGAGTCTCCGGCCAGGAGGTTGCTACGCCACGGGATACACAGGGATCAGATACAGCCAGCCGACGTACCGACTAACAATCCGATCGAGAAATGCAAATTAGGAGGTCTTTTTAAGTCGAAAAAAGTAGGTTCTACCATGAGCCAAACGATAAACGTGAAAGAAACCGGTAATGGCTATCAGCAGACCATAAGGGCAAAAAGGCTGTTGAAAGAGTTGAATTATCTTCATCGGCTGCAAATGAACAATGCCGTGGATCCGCCCTTTACGGTCGAGCCGGTCAACGACAATCTCTTCGAATGGCATGTCCGACTCTACAGAATAGACGAGGAGAGCGATTTGGCCGCCGATATGAGGGAACTCGACATTAAGTTTATTTTACTTCATGTTGTTTTCCCGGAAAACTTTCCCTTCTCCCCTCCTTTCATGAGGGTCATATCGCCCAAAATAGACAAAGGATTCGTTATGGAAGGCGGTGCCATTTGCATGGAACTGCTCACTCCGAGAGGATGGGCCAGCGCTTACACGGTAGAAGCAGTGATCATGCAGTTTGCGGCCAGTCTAGTGAAAGGGCAGGTAGGCTATATACTGATTGAAGCGTAGAAAAATCCTAAAAAATTATAGAAAAATCCCGCTTTGACCTTTTCAATTAACAGGGCCGCATATCTAAAAAAACCAGCAAGGGCTTTAATCTGAGGTCTGCAGAGGAATCGTTCCGAAGCTTGGTAAAAACTCACGATAAATATGGATGGGTAACCCCATCGCTAGCTGATGGTTAAATTAGTAAAAAAAGGTTAGTGTGACAAGAAAATGAAACGACACCTTAAAGTATGAATGAAAACAACCAAGTTAATCCATGTGGCCTAAGGAATTGATTTATGGACACAGCCTTCAGCATTATGCTGTGCCAGTATCAGTTTCTCCAGTTTTCGGTGCAGTTGTTGATGCATCGCCTTTTTCATTCCAGATACTGCAAGAAATAAGCTTCCTCGTATCACTAAAGGAAAACAGCTTAAATCAATAGTTACGTAACTTATGTAATAAAAAAATAGCAAAAAAATTCGCTTTCAAGTTCAACTAATTGGGGAAGAAAATATTCCGTCCGTCGAGTTTAATCAATTTTAACGAGAATTACTCGCCGATTCGAATATTTCCAAGTGGAAAATTTTGTCTGACAATTTAATATTTTATTATAGAAAAGAATGTTTCAGATAATTTTTCGTCTTTTCTTAGCTGAAATCTTCAGGCTAAATCATATTGCCTGAAATATTCAAACGATAGCAAGGTATAGTTACTGTAATCGACCATCTGATGAAAAAGATGCCTCTTTATGTGAGGCTTATATAAGAGATCCACCACAATTTTAATGACTAACAGGTCAAACTGTGAAGAAAAACTGAGGGATAAATTATCCAGTACTGGGCGCCTGATTATCGAAGCTCCATGCATATTAATTCTTATTGCTTAATCGAAACTTCCTTAACTAAGTACATCATGTAATTAAACAATAAAGTAGTTTTCAATTGGATAGCATAACTCTACTTTAATGAAAAGTTTTCCATTCTTTATCTAATAAGAAAATATACATCTGGTTTATGAAAAATTGAAAAACATGCAATTACATAAGTGATAATCTAGCAAGTTAAAATGTGTTGTCTAAACATTATTGTTTTAAATACATATATAAATATGTAATTCTTTAATTTTTCAGTGAATCACTGCTCAGTTCATTTTTCACTTTTATCAAATATATACAATTTTAAATATTTCATGTACAGGCATTCGCTTAAAATGATGGTTAAAAAACGTTTTATATCTATCGATTTGTTCAGAACAACTAACTTTTCAATTGAAGTATAGACCCGAGATAATTATGTAAATTGCTTCATGCAATCGTATAGAGCTTCCCCTTTCAATATTTAAATTTTTATGCTCAAAAAAATTTTTTTAAAATTAGCTTTACCATTTATAAGTTACATTTATGTTATATAAGAAATTAATAAAAATTACACTGAAAATGAACTGTGCATAATATAGTTAGTTAACCAAAATACTTTGGTTGAGTCAGAGTTGTAACTTAGAACTAATATTGATGAAAAAGAATATTTTTAGATGTTAGATTTAAGAGCATTAAGTGTGCCAGAAACTTTTTTGAAATAAGCGAGAAGTTTTGACAGTATTTCCCGCAAATTTGAAACGCTTTCAATTATATTGTTATTGATACATAAGTTCAAACATTCATTTTATTAGTGATTGTGCAGGGACGGCCAAATAGTAAAAAAAAATGTCTTCATCTCCGCATTATTATCCAGAAAAGTTAATAAAAGAGTGGTTAAGTATTTCTGCGACTCATTCAATTTGTACAAGAGCAGCTTTAATGTTTGTCGGGAATTTCTAAATAACTGAAAAAAAAATTTTGTTTTTAAATATCAACGCTTTATCTAGAAAATATTAAACTGACAAAAATTGTAGTTATGTTAAACAATATTTAATATAACTTGATACCGTCCTCAAATTATTTAAAATCTTCCTGTTAAATTGAATGCTTAATATCGATTTTAAAATTTAATAACGCAAAAATTATCAGATTTTTAATACTTTCTTTTTCAGCGGAAATATTAGAATAAGAAAATTTAAATGAGAACGGATTTTCGTTGGAAAATGAGATATAAATTGCAAAAAAAATGTTACTGAATTATGTTGCTGTGAACATGAGCACGTTAAAATGTTGTACCTGACCGCACTCTGTACTCTTATAATTATGTATACAGTTCCATACATATATGTTCAAAAAAAATAAAAACACTTTATTTGTTATAAACTCATATACATGGAAATATACAATCATTGTAGCATCTACATAAGTGAAAGTAAAAATTTATTTAACATAATTATGGCTCAACAATTGTAATAAAAATTTTGATTTCAAATCAAAAACATTTAGAATAATTTGCGAAAAAGAACATGTTCATTTTACATGTAGATGCTATATAATCAAATAGTTTCTATTACTGAAAAAATTTTCAAAAAATATATTTCGATTTCCAGAAAATGAATTTAATGTTTTATTTAACATTAAAAATTTTTAGAAAATGATGAATAATTTTCTGGAAATATGATGCAATACAATTTACTTTTAAAATTTATCAGAAAAATAATAAAGCGTGGTAATGGTTTTGCTTCATTTTTTTACGAAAGATATATAATGCAAATGTAATACTTAATGTTTGAAAGCAGGAAAAATTTAGATGTTTTTCTAACATTTCCTCTTGAAATTGGCATTCTCTTCGGATTTGTGGTAAGAAATCAGTCACAATACGAAAAAAACATTAACAATTTAAGTAACATTTTTTTTAAAAAAAAAGTCGATTTAAATTTTATTCTATATATATAAATGATTTTTAATAATACAATGATTTTGAATTCACAAATTTCTTACTTAAAGCATTACATTTTAATATGAGATACTTCCATTTATTAGCTCCATTATTTCTATAAGTTATGGGTAAAATTAAAAAACAAAGAATTACTAATTCTTAGTATTTTTTTCACCTTCATAACAAAATACTTTTATAACTCACTGATTTAAAAAATCCGAACCATAAGAAATGTTAATTCTTCTGTTAAATAAGTAATATAAAATGTTAAAATTGAGATTATGAAAAAGTTTAAGCTATGCTCTGGAGAAATTTTTGCATTTAGGACTCATCATGATCATAGCAGCCAATAAAATTACCAAATAAATATTACTATTTGAATACAAAAATAACATTACCTATTTACAAGAAATAAAAAAACTATTTGCATTGATTAAAAAATTTGAAATGATAGAAAATCCAACTTGATACTGTATTTTACTAACCATAAATTTAAATAAGTTTATTTAAAAATATTAAACTTTTTTACATTAGGTAAATAAATGGTGTTGATGATAACCGGAATATAAAGAATATTCTTCAGAATCTTTCTTTATATTAAAATCAATAATACTTAGTTTGACTTGTTTCTTTTTATAATAAATATGTCTGTAATTAGTTCTATTCATTTTTCAATTATTTCATATTTTAGGTACCTAAAGGTTCTCCTGCTATGGCCCTTTGTCTTATTTGGTAGAGCTTTTTCACCCATCGATCAAGTTTTGTTTTTGGATCATAGAAAAACTGAAATAAATAAACAAATATTTCCAAAATTATTAAATATTTTAACAAAATTTAATAAGTGCAGCACTGAAATTATACAATAAATTTAATAGATTTTCAAATTATTTAGCTTAAAAATTTCAAAATCACAAAACAATTATATTTTTTTACATAAAATACAGGAAAAAACAATTTAACTTAATTTTAAAATTTCATTCATAAAATATAATTCAATATGACAATACTTTTTGGCAAAAATTCATCTTAAGCATAATATGAATACTTCTCTTTAACCTATGTTAAACAGTCTAATTATCAGTTTTGAGTTGTGCTAAAAAAATGGTAAAATCAATATATACCTCAACTAAATTTTTTGGATGAACAAATGAATATAATTTGGATTTATATAAATTATTTCATTAACAAAAGAATAAACTCATGATTGATTAATCATTAATTAATATTAAATGAATTAAAATGAATAAAATGTAAATCAAATTTATAATAAGAATAGAATGCTTACACTAGTATGGAATATACTATTAACTGCAACTTCAGGAACTTGATTTGGATCATTAATTGTAACTAGTGATGATGCTTCCTCAACATTGATTCTTTTACTTTTGGAAGAAGTAAATGATTTCTGAACAAATTCATCTTTTTCAATTCCTTTAACAATCTCAATCTGAGGCTTTCCTGTAGTGAATGAAGTCAAATCATTTCTGGATTTAACGTATTTTGCCAAAACTCCTTGTTGTTTTAACTGATGATCTGCTGATTCAGCAGCTTTAATAGCTTTTAACAATTTCTCTTTTAATTGATCTTCTAAATTTGTACATGTGATTGTGGCAGCAGCAACTGCTTTTTTTGAACTACTACTTGAAGATGAATTAGAGCGTACTGGCGATCTAGACTGTCGAGAACGTGTTTCATTTGATGAGGATCTTGAATAATACCTTGAACTGAGTCCTTTTGAATCAGATCTTGATTTATGATGGTATCTGTTTCTATACCTATCTCTTGAATATGATCTTCGACGCCTGTCTTTTGAAAGAGATCTGGAATTTCTAGAATTCGTATTACTTCTTGAACTAGATCTCCTACGATTTCTACGATTGTGACCAGTAGATGATTTGGTATATCTGGATGAACTTCGATTCCTTGACGACTTTTTGGACCTTCGACGATGACTGGAACTAGAACTAGAACTGCTTCGGGATCTGAAAGGGAATTGGTAAAATTTTATCTTAATTCAATTTTTACAGAGATTTTTACAGAGCATTTGTAAACCTGACAACCAATTGATTATAAAATAAATGTTCAAATATAATTTTAATACTTCTACATTTTAATTTCATGAGGTCAATGAAAATTAAATTAAATTTATTTAAATTGTTCTTTACCTTCTTCTTCGATTTTTACGATGCTTGTTTGAAGAATCTGAATCACTAGAATATTTACTCATTATATAAAATTACTTTGTTTATTTTAAAGTTACATCTTCTTATTAACCGCAACCGGTAATTTTTTATCGGGGCCTTTTGGTTTTGATTTCATTTGATCAGCGCAATTTTTAAATGAAGACACTATTCAACTTTATATAGTTAATTCTTCTTATTTGAATAGTCGCGTTTGATTTTTTGTACATTTTACCTTGAACGAAGAACAACAATTCAGGAATTTCATGCCGCGATAATTACTACGAAGAATTCTTTGTATGTAGATTTAAAAATTTTTATTTATTCACACTGCGTTCCGCACAAACTAAATTTCAAGGGTTAGTTATCTCAATGTGGTCAATCCAATGTTGCATATAATCAACAGAAAGTATACCGAAAATTTATGAATCGTTCTACTGTATTCCTCGTTCCTCTTTCTACTGTGAAATTTCTAAATTCCTTAATCAGACAAATGATTACGCATAAAAGAGGAGTCTATATAGAGAATTTTATCTGAATTATCTGCAACTTTATGACTCAATTCATGGCTATTTTCAATACTTTTTTTCAAGATATTAAAGAAGAGGAAGATTTATGCGTTTATTTTTGCAAACTAATAGGTTAACATTCATCCTATTAATATTACTTTTTTTTCAAGTCTTATAGATGGAGATGCAGGCCAAATGAATAGTAAAAAACGTATCCGTTTTCAGCTGGCTGTAAACTACGAATTTAAATTCAGATGAAATCAACATGTTTCTCTGCTCTCATGTTTTGTATCCCGATCTATCCTTCATACATCATGATCTCGACCTCTCGAATCATCGCTTGAGTCATTTATCGACGACACACAAATGAGCAGTTTGCGAAATTTCTGGAACCAATGCGGTACTTTCGATTTCCGTTTGAGCGATTATTAAAAATCATATATTTTGTAAGATCTTTGTTCTATATGCATCTACTGCGAAAAATCAGAATAACAAATTTTCTTAAATAAAATCCTTAGTAAGAAATTAAAATGAATATTTTTATTTATAGCTATTAAAATTAATTATCTGTATATGGAATTGTTCTTCACGAAATTTAAGTAAAAATCTTAATTTTAAGAAGAAAAGAATGTGTTCACTTCAGTAGTGTTAAATTTTAGATCTAAAATAAATTTTAATTTTTTCTAGTTATTCGTTTTTCCGATGATAATTACACAGATTTTTGCGAAATTTTCGCTTATATATGGCGAAAAACAAGGGTTAGGTTTAATTAAAATCTGGTTTGCATTAATAAATTATTTTCAATTTTATTGAAAAAATGGTTCATAATTTAATTATGAACACAAGATATAAAACCTAATGCCTAAACAAGAATTAAATTCATAATAAAATGTTTTTATTAAACTTTTACGGAAAACCAAAAAATTTTGCCCCCAAGACCTGAAAATAAACTCAAGACAATGATGGAAGGGTCAGGGGAAATGAATACTGAGTATTCATTTATATTCATTTTAATTCTCCAATATTCATTTTAACTACTTTCATATACATTTCTTTCTAATTAATGTTTTAATACTGTTTTAATTTAATATTGTACATGATGCAAACTTTTTGAATTTTCTGAGCTTAAATAATTTATTTTAATAACTGCTCAAAACTGCAATTACATATAAGGAATAAGGAAATAAAAAAAATTTCATATGATCTTTAATTTCCAGTGCAATGTAAATATTACAAAAACAATCCTTTCAATCATCCTTTCAGGTTGAAAGTTGATTATTGATTAAATTTAAAACAATTTAATACTTAACTTGAAATAGAGAATGTTTTTCATCAAAATTGTTTAATTTATATAAGGGAAAGGAATATTTACTCTTGTACATCAAATTAATAATGAAAAATTAAACTACTTCCAAGCATAGTTTATACAAATGTTTAATTTAAAAAATATGTCAAATTGGAATTATTTTTTACTAATATAAAATCAAAACTTAAAATAATGTAACATAAATGATTACAATCTGAAATAACTGAAAGCCAATAATAGTTGTTACATGTTCTCAATTCTTCAATTTTCAAAAAACTGAACTTAAAAAAATATATGTTAAAATATTAATTCTGTTACTTAATTTTTGAAAATAAAATTAAAACATTCCTAATTTTTTTTATAAATTTTTACAAATATTAATTATAATTATAAAACTGAAATGAAAGTTTTAAAGTAATATTTTTCCTTTATCCCTCAAATTCTCCTAATTATCCAGCAAAAAAGAAGGCAGTCATTGAACCTTAACTTTACTTTTTGTGACTAAGAAAAATCATGACTGCAACTTATGCACCCTTTTTTTCATTTGATATTTTATGGAGCAATTAATTACTATGAAAATTTAAACCTCCTCTTAGTGCTAAAACTAAATGCAATACTGATCCACCTTGAACTTTGTAGTCCTGTGCAGTTTTTTCATCATTCATTTGCTTTCCTGAAAAAATTAGCCTTTGTTGCTGAGGTGGAATTCCTTCTTTTTCTTCTACACGTTCTTTTATTCTTTCTACTTTATCAGTAGGTTCTATATCAATTTCAATCTAAAATTAAGAAAATAATTAAAATTTCTTCTACAGTTAGTAAAAATAACAAATAGATATTAGGTTTTTCAATTATTTTATAATTTTATGATTGACAGAAATAGTTTATTAAAAGGACTATGAAATTCAAGTGATTTCATTAAAAATTTGTCAATAATAATTTGTTATAATAAATCAGTAAATTTTGAATACAACATTAATTTGGAAAAATGATCTTTAAAAATGAATTATTACAATATTTTTGATAAATAAAAGTAAAAATTTTATTCTGAACCTAAAAATATAATTGTTCTAAAACAATTCATATGAAAAAATGTTTTGAAATTTTATGCAATCATTATGGCTAATTTGTGAAAAGTGAACTAACTTTACAAATATATTTTAAGCAATTATGGGCGTTCAAATAAGAAAATAATTATTAGTTTTGTATTTTTTGCTTTATAGAACTTATAAAACTCTGAAAAACCACGATTTTTAGTAAATATTCTTTAAATTGATTACTCTCAAGAAACAACATTGAACAAAATAGATTTTTAAATTGTTATTACATTTCGTTTCATTTGACCATTGCTAATAAGTACAAGCACTTATTTAAAAAAATAATTTTGGTATTTTTAGTCCTGCTATATTAATTATACAAATATATATAATTAACAAAATTAATTAATTAAAAATAATACCATTATTTCTAATTTAATTTCTATTTGAATGTAAGTTATTGTGTATTTCCTTTATGTAAAAAATATATTTTACTTTTTAAAAACCTATTTCTTAAACTTGATTAACTACATAAAAAACTGAATTAATTACATGCTTTAAATTTTTTAATAAATCTTAATATTTTATTAATATAAATTAATATTTTAATAAATTAAGTTTACTCACCTCTTTGCCCGTGAGAGTCTGGTGAAATGCATGAAAAAAATAAAAAAGTGCAATAAATAAAAAATCTTTATAAGCAGGTTATGGCTAGCACCCCACAAGTGAGGAATCAGTTTAAGATATTTGAAAATAGTTAAAGATAAATCTCTTACCTTTACTTTTATCAACATTTTTACTTAAATTACACAAAAATATTATTGTAAAATAAATATATTTTAAGAATAAAAACAAACAGAGTAACTTATATGTAACTCAAGTAAACAATAGAGAAAATGTGACTTAGGTCTGAGGTAACATTATTTAGGGCCCTTAAAGTTGACTTTTCAGCCATATCATTAACCCGGATATTCAAATATTTTAAATGTGTTTAAAATTTAATTCGCAGTCTTAACAGTAAGAAGTATTACGGAAAATATAAAAGCTACTGGGAATAGCCACAGACGTTACCAAAAAATATTTCCGTTGGATTTGAAAAGCATTGGTCATGAATCTGACTTTATGAGTTATTGAAACAAAGCTGTACATAATAAAAATTCCGTCATAACTTTTTTTTTAAAAAAAAGCTGGTGAAGATTGAAAGCCACATGAGATGATTTTTATATTCCGCTGTATGTGCACTTGTCCAGTCAAGTTAGATGAATACACCGATGATCACTTAAAGTTTATTATCAATCAGCAGTTCCTAATAGAGAATTTTCTATTGATTGCAATAGCAATTCTTGTATATATATATATCTTTGTTATCTTAAAACTAATGAAATTGAAGAGAAATGCTCATTTTCAAATGAAGGAAAATTTATCATTGTAAAAATATTTTTTTATTTAATATGTAAAACATGGTTAAGGGGATATTGAGTTAATGTGTACGTAAACCTATATATCTAGGTTTGAAAACTTACAATATTCTATTTTTATAATCCAGTGCATTAGACCAGAATCTCGAATCATCATAAATTTGATGATTTCTGAAAATAAATTTTTTATTAGCTGAATTTAATATTTTTTATCCTCTATTAGGTAATAATTCATAAAATTTGGAACTTAAATTTGTATTAAACTCCACGATGACGCTGTTAAAAGTATTTTGCTATCTTTTAATTTTTCACGTCAAAAATAATTTTAAAATGGAATAAATGTATACGTAGATTATTGCAGCAGAGAAATACAATTGCTTGCTGATGTCTGAATAAGTTGTGATTTTGGTAATCACATAAATTCATTGGCTTAGTATTGCTTTTTTGCATTTTTTTGTCAAAATATATTTCACAGATATTTACCATAGTTTAAAGTTAATGTTATGGGTTTTTCTTTTCAAACACCTTCAGTCAGGCGTGAAGAATAAATAAATGAAGTTATTTGATTCAAACAAGACTTTCCTGAAAAATCAAAAGTAATAATGTCCTGATGGACACTTGAAAAAGGGTACCATAAATATCATCAAACGTCAAATTAACAAACTATAATTATTTCCATTAATCCGATTTTAACGTAATATGTATATGTTACATTTTAGCTACAGTTCAAGTAAGAATACTAACATAGAATCTATACCATATACAGGAATACCCCGGTTAATCATCTGCATTAAAACCCTTTGGTATACAATCAGATCTCAATAAAATTCAAAAATTGAAAATTAATTTGTTTTCCCACATCAAATAATTATAATTTCGCAACTAATTCTTAATGTCGCTGTAATTTTTTGGAAACTATTGTAGAAAATCAAAGCAAATCGAAATAATCGGGGCACCTGCACTGGCTTTGCCTATATTAAATATTTTGAGTCAAACTATGTAATTTCTCACTAATGATAATTTAACTTATTCATTTTCAAGTAATTTGTAACAACTTTTGATTGTAACACGAATGAAATTATTTCTGGTGTTATGAACTTCAATTGTTAAAACAAGAATTATTTTGATATTTTCATTTTTTTACTATTATATGCTAATATTATTTTGATTAATAGAGCGTGAGCACAAAATGCCTTTCCTTATTTCAATACATTAATTACTATAACTACAATTTTATATGGTTTATACCGCTTGTTAAGGAAGATAGTATTGTAAATGCAGTATAATAATTGATCACTGTAACTTAACGTAAAAATTCAATGAATTACTAATCTGAAAAAGATTTTTGGCTTAAAAGTAAATAAAAATGGAATATTATCAATTATACAGATTCAAAAAAAGTTATTTGGCAGATGCCTCAAAATCAATTTTTGTTAAATTTAGAAAAGCAAATAACATCATTAATATGGTATAAACTGTTAATAAATAATAATAAATGAAAAACCTCCATATTCTTGAATAAAAAGAAAAAGGAATTTTAAATAAAAAAACAGAATAAAATACGAAGATTAATTATTACAAAGTAATAAACTAGAAATTGATATGAATAGTTAAATATTTCAAAATATAAAGTTGTAGATATTAGGAGTTTTAGATTTTATGAACCTAGGAATAATAATGTATAATAAATATATATATATAAATAATAATAAATAAATGAATTTTTATAAGGAAACAAGTACTTTTTTCAGCACTCACCAATATGAAGTTCCAACGACAAAATAGATTCCTTAAATTTCAAAATAAAAAAATTTATGTATTTAACTTAACAAAATTGAGGACAAGATATAAATTGTAAACTTATTTCTTTTAGATCGCGTACTAAATTTGGGTTTTGTTGAAGAATCGTAAAAAAAATTCATTCAGACAGGTTCTGAGTAACACAATATTTAACAGATAATTCAAGACAAAGATTCAATAACAATTCCCTGTTTTTTTCATCGCTTTACAAAACAAAATTAAATTCTAATTTCTGTAGGGATTGTTTTTTTAATGGAAATTATGAAAAGTTAAAAATGTTATTGTATCTGCTTATAGAATTTAATTTTTTTAATGATAAATAATACTTTATATTAATAAATGATTCCATTAATAATAATAATTGAAGTTGAAAATTTATTTTCATAAATTTTTTGAAAGTAGTATACTCTTTCAATACATCAAATAAGAAAAAGTAACATGATTTTTATGATTTTCTACATCAATTATAATAAAATCTGTGCACAGAATGAATAATTTTGGCGAATAATAAACTATCAATAACAACGGCCTTCTGAAATAAAATAATGTTAGCTGATAAATTAACAAGAATTTTATTTTAAAAAATTATAATGTTAAAATAATTAAATTGAGATTATTTAAATTATAATTGTGCTATAAAAAAAAATAAAAAAATATTTATATTAAAAACTGATATAAAAAATTAAAGCTGATATAAAAAATTAAATATGGGCAAATAGTCTGATTATGGTAATATGGCTAATAGCGGAATACGTTATAAAAATGACTATTAGAAATAATTTAAAATTAAACTCTGTAAAGGTAGTTCGAAAAAAACCGTATATGAGGAATTAATATTCATAAATATAAATCGAATCATAAGAATTATTCCATCTGAAATAGAATATTTCAATGAATAACATAATTATACACAGAAAAATTTTTAGAAATTTAGGCAAATAATTAGGAATAAAAAAAAATAATTAAAATTATTATATAACCTTGATGACGAAATTTAAATTAAATTTAAGAAAACGTGAATGCCTTAAAAATCATTCTGAAGAATAAAACTTAATGCGTTTTAAGAATTTATACATTTGACATAACTTTTGCTTATTCACTAGAATTTTTTTTTGAATTTTCTATATAGAGGTACCTGTGCATACTTATTAAAGAGATAAAGAGGAAAATTAATTTTACTAAAGAATTCAAAATAGTTTAATCATTCCCTTAAAATATAGCGAATGTATATCAAAAATCTATTTCTTTGAAGCAAAAGAAAGTATAAAAGGTGTAAGAGTAATTTATATATTTTCATAACTGACGAAAAAAGGATTCTCTATCTATCTATGATAGTTCATAAAACTACATTAATTTTCATTCTTATTTACTTTTATGAATAAATGAAAAATTTTTTAAGATATCTTCCTAAAATCTATTTGAAGTGACTTTTTTACTTTAAAAGACATTTAAATGTTTTCTTTAAAACTTGTCAAAAATTATAAATTCTTAATTTACAATTGGTTGTGTTTTCAGTGTCACTTAGTTTAGATTTTTATTTCCTTGCTTTTTACAAGGTGAAACTCTTTTTTTTTTATGATCCTGCGAAATGTGACAATTCAATAAATACCGTTGATTATACTAAAGTTTTAAAAATTTGACATCCAACGCTTTAAAACTTATAGTTTGAGTGCTTCTGCTCTTTCATATGAGTCCGCAGAGCTCGTATCGATTTCGATCATGGATATTTTCTTTCCAGCAAATTCAGAAAAAATCGGTTCATCCATTGAAGCACTCCTCTTCACGATATCACGTTCTCTCTTTCTGAGCATGTAGGTCCTCAAAAGTCTGCATTCTCGCTCTATATATTGGCCGATATCTTTGAAATCGTGAATGGGAGGTAATACAACTTCCATTGTTTCTCTAACAATTTCAGTATCAACTTCGTAGAAACCGTTCATCATTTTTTTAATGAGATCAGACATTCGACGAGGAGGATATACTCTCTGCCTATTGAGCGGCATAACGAAGCAACGTCGCCCATAAATATCAATAATACCAGTTTTGTTCTAAAAGATATAATATTAATTTTTAAATATTTTTGGCATGTGTGGCAGGATAAAATAGTCAGCTAATATCGCAAGATTTACAATTGCAATTATCGGATCATGATATATTTAAAGTGTAACATAATTAAGTTGCAATATATTTATAATAATGTAAATCACGATTTAAAATTAAATTTAGAAATATATTTAACTCAGCGCAGCTTAGCGAAAAAAGTGGATCAATAGTAGATACTGTTTATTTTAACAAATATTAATAGAAATTTTAAGTTAAAATAATTCATTGAAAGCTGAAGCATTATCATCCTATTTTTAACGATAATTATGAGTTTTTTTTTGGGCTAATTATTTGAAATATTAAATTTATAATGTTTTTATTTGATTTTCTGTAAAGTTTGAATGATTTGTTCTGTGAATGTGCCTCTTACTAATAGTAATATTAAAGAGACGCGAAGCGTATGAGATTTGCCATATATTTGATATAAAAAGTGCAAGATATTAAATCAAAATACATAAAAGAAATGTATATATTCATATGAGCAATTATTTAACATTAAACCTCTATGCCAAAAATTTATGAAATTATATGCAAGAAATATATAAATAAAAACATAAATATAAACTAAACAATCAAAATGTTTAAAAAAATTAATTCTCTATGTACCACAAAGATGTTTTTTTTAATTTCTGGATGGTAAGTATGAATCATATAATAAACCATATAGAAGTAATGTGAGAAAAATGAAAAACTATTTTCCGAAAATAGCATCAAGAACGGCTGTTTAACAGTTAAATTTAACATTTTTTAATTTTCAACAGTTTAAATTAAACTGTTTAAAACCAGTAAATTAATTTTTTGAGTTTAAATTAAAGTTCCAAATCAAGAGGATTCTTAAAAAAGTATTCATTACGAATTAGCGAGACTTCCTAACTTATGTTTCAACTTCCAAATATCTGAAAATCCTTTAATTTAATACATGATTTCTTCATGAAAAGTCCCCAGGGTTTTTAATGGCGCTTTTCAAAAACACCTTAAGGTCGCCTTTTATCTCTTTCAAAAAAATCAGAAATGAAATTTAGCTCTTTTCATAATTTTTTATAAATAGAATTCTTTAGAAATCGAACAATCAAAACAATAATAAAATTGAAAGCAACATGGACAGAAAATATTTATAAATGTCAAAGAGTTCAATTTATTTAGGCCTTCTTTAACTTACTAACCAACAATGTCTAAACGTTTATAAAAGTTATGAAGAACTATGTAATTATTAATATTCTTATAATTGATTTAGAATCAAAAATGAAAAAATTCTTGCCTATTTCTTAGATAAAACTTCTACCTTACCGTGTTAAAATCATGGATAAATCGCCCTTTTCTACCTCTTCCTAAATCGGGAACTTCAATCTTTTCATAACTTTCATTTTCCAAATCCAGTTCGAACTCCTGCCTAAAAGATTCTCTTAGGCTGTTAGTAAGCTCATTGTTTTTGTTGCGACCTAGACCTTCAAATAAACTCGAATCTGAAAATAGCGAATCTTTTTCGTCTTGGTTATCCTTGTTTCCGATATATTTTCCAGTACCATAGGGTATATTGCACCATCCGTGAAAGCGCTGCATCTGTTGTCGAGTGAACTGTCTATGAACATATACTCCGCCAATTATACCAAAGCTCATAAATAATAAGGTTGTAATGAATATGCAGAGGGTGGCTAAAGTTGTGACCCTCCTTGCTCTATCGCGAAGAATGACGTACTTTGGAGTAGGTGTGGCAGCTTCCACATCGGGATTTGAAACCTGGGACAAGAAAAAAGAAATAACTTGAGTTAAGTACAAGTGAGAAATTTTTAAGCAAAATTTCCTACCTTTTTATTTTATATTAATGATTAGACGAGGTAATATTCAAATAAGGATAATAAAAAACTTGCATTTGTTTTTTATTTCAATTTTTAATTAATACGTAGAAATATATTCATGTTAATTTATAAAAATTTAGCTTTTAAAACATGTTGATTGTTTTAAATTACAAACCATTTTTTCCCCAAAGGATTAGAAATGAACTTTGGCATTACAAATTATTTTTCTTTATTGATATCAATTTGATCACTATGATTAAATAAGCTTTATTCATTAGAAATTTGAATATATCCTACAATATTTATATTTATTATTGTTTTCCAGTTATTTCATCCTAGATATCTTCTCACTGTAACATGAACTCTTCAATAATTTAATTTTCATATTTATGAAAGTACATAAATTAAAGAAAATGTGAGAAGTTAAAATTAGTATATTTAAATAAATGTATATACAGATATTCATATAAATATTTAATAAATATATATATATAAGTATTTCATTTAAACATAAGAGGCACACGACGTGCTTAGAATTTTTATTAAAATTGTCTGTATTAAACATGGAACCGTAACATGGAGAAAAATGAATTTTAAATGGAAATTCAATTATAAAAAACCAAAAATTAAGTAATAAATTTGACTGCAAGAAAATTTACAAACATAAAATGATATTCAGAAATATTTTATTAAAATCATAATCTTCATTAGATAATGAATAAAATAAAAAACAACCATTTCAAACCAAAATATTCTTATGATAATGACATAGGAGCTTAATTCATAAGATGAATGTAACAATATCTCACTTTAAAACTTGTTAACTTAATGAGTCACAACCAAAGAGGAAGTATTAATGCAATACTAATAATAAAAAAAAATAAATAAATTTTAACTGAGCCTTTGTGCTAAATTAGGCAAATTTAAAAAAATCAAAGGATAAAGTGTTTTTATAGCTTCCTTTGTTCTTAAGTAATCATAAAGAAAGGAATAGACACATCTCAAATAATTAAAAATCACTTAAACTTATAAATACATGAAACTAAGATCAAACAGACTAGCTTACATAAAAATTTCAAAAGCTGAATTAATTAACAACTAAACTGAAAACATAATTAAGATAAGAACAAAAAATATTGTTAAATACCTTATGAACTTTATTTAAATATGAAAATTATTATATCATTAATTATTACATATTTTATGTAATAATTATGTTATACATTACATAGTAAAACATGTTATATACTTATAACACACATTTGTTTCTTCTTTTGTATGTGATTGTAACATATATATAATATTATTTTTATGGTGATATATTTATCATATATAGTTGAAAATATTAATTTATTAAGATTTAAGTATAGAATATGTTATCAAATACTGACTTTAAAAATTTTTAAGCAGATTAGCTTTCAAATATAATTATTCTTCTCATTAAGATTTTTACATCAGACACTTTTAGGCATTACTAAGCATATTGTTGGAGCTTATTGCTATTTTTATCTTTTTTATTTTAATTTTTTATAATTGTTGCTAGTAATTGTATAAAATATTGCACCATTTATATATATGTTGATCTCTATGAAGATTGATATGATATGCATTTATAGTTTTAAGATAAAAAATACTTGTTAAAAAAGCTCAATTTATGTTATTTCTTAAAGTTCTCATGAAATTAAAATTGTTAGTCGAATATTATTAAATGACTAATAGCTTTAAAAAAAATCTAAAATAATATTATCAAACAATACCAAATTAACGTCAAGCACACAAGCAACACGATAGAGCAGATATTGATGAAAGTTTTGAGAGTAAAAAGGGTTTTAACTATTTTTAGCAATCTTTAAAAAGTAAAACTGCAAAAGTCTCGACATTGGTGCTGCGAATTAACAAAGAAAGGGAGGTTCCAGTACGAAAAATAAAAATAAACATATTTTTACACAGAGAGTATAATTACAAGAATTCTTACCGCCGATTGAGCTTTTGCATCTTCCACGAGCGGTTCTTTTAACTGATTCTTTTTTTTTTCCGTCAACGGTTTAGTAATAACAGTCATATTTGCAATAAAATATTATACGTCCAAATTGATCACCATGAAAATCAATTCGATCTCTGTTACTTACGATTGCAGCGCCACCGATTTATTTAAAGGGCCCTAAAAGAAATCTAAAATGGCAGGTTTAACATTCGGACTTAAAGTTAGAGTGATGCACTTTAAGTCTATATTTCATGTCGTTGTTTGTTTTAGGTTTTCGTTAATTTAATGCCTCAAACTAGAAAAAAAATAATTTCTTGACTCTTTTTTTAATATATAATTTAAAAATTTAACTACTGTCAATTTTAAAGATTTAGACTTTTGTAATACAGTTTATTACATAGATAATATTTAAAATTCTAACTTATTAACATATAATTATGAGTAGAATTTGCTTTCTAAGCCTTAATCTTTTTAATTTGCTATTTTTATATTTTTCAACCCAAGAAAGATATTTGATGCCAATTAAAAGCAAGTTTAATTTTGCTTAATGTAGTTTAAATTTTTGTATTTTATTCGGGCTTTATATTAAGATTTTGTTTCAGATTAAATAATGAATGCATAAATAGTCAAAGAATATTGGTTTATATTGCCACTAAAACTGATATTAGTAATTCATCCGTTTTTTCACTGCAAATGCTGAGGTGATTGCTAGGCAATTCCAATTGAGCTGAATACAATTATATTAAAATTATAGTGATTAAATTTGCAGATTGGCTATTTGAAAATGAGCAGTGTGGCAATGAAATGAACAAAGTACTATTAATGGTAAGGTGTAGTCCTGTCCTGTTTTAACAAGTCATTATTAATTTTTAATTTTAAAAAATCAAGATTTGCTTGTTTTTTATTGCTCTGTAATAAATTTTTTAAAAAAGTTATAGTAAATATAATATTTAAATAACTAAAAAAAGTTAAAGTACATTTAAAAAGTATTAATATAACTTATATCCTTCAATAAAATTTCTTTAAATGGAATTGGAATTTAGTTAAGGGTAATAGACATATATCTTACATGAATCTTTTTTATATGTTGATAACCAAAAAATTCATTATGTATTATTAATTAACACAATTAAAAAATAATTTCTACACTATTATATTATCTCCTTGTAAAATATTTTTTGCTTAATTCACTGTTCAGCTCTGATTAAGAAATTATATATTGAAGATTATAAAATTATATGTTTCAGATTCAGTTAAATAATAAATGTAGAGAGCAAAGTGAGATTGAATGCATTCAATAAGCTCAGAACATATTGCTTGATTAAATTTATTAAATGTGATTTACATCTAAATTATGGTGTACAAGATAGATTTGATAGATATATATTCTGGGCCAGGTATTAAAAAATTATTTGTATTATTTTGCAATGAAAAAATATATTTATCCATTTTTACTTCAATATTTTATGCAATTTAAATTTTATCTGAGAAACTGAAATATAATAAGGAGTGGATACCATAATAATATTGCAAATAATTAGACAAATTTTAAAGGTCTTTTTAAATAGTCTCCTGCTGAAGCATTCAAAAAATATTTTCTGTAGCAGTGCAGGCATTTACTTTAATATTGACCTTTTTAAAAAGCTTAGACTTAGCTTTATCAATATTCTCATCATATCTTGTAATATAATTGATTAATTAACAAATAGACATAAATAGCATTTAGCATACAGACAAAAGATATTGTTTCCTTTCTTTTAGAAACTACATAAACAGCATAAGAAATTTATTGAAGTTCATGTAAAAATTAATTGTACAAGTTTAATAGATTGATTCACAAATTTTTATTTAAATTTTAAAAATCCTTTTTTTTAATTAATTAAAAAATAAAATAAACATGGAAATCTATTTGCAGTAAATTTTTGTTGCAAATTCATGGAAATTTAAAAAAAATTTTTTTATCTGTCATGTTAAGTAAATAGTTTTGTTTTCAAAATATACAATGAGCAATCCTAGCTGTGACATTTGTTTCATTTTCATACGTTTTTTTTTGTTACTGACTTGTTTAAAAAATTTATTATCCAGTAAGAAAAAAATTTTATTTTTAAAATATACAAAAATATTATCTGACAGAAATTGTGCATTTGCCACAAAAATTTCAAATAAAACTGAAATTTATTAAATTGTCTGCAGATCTTAAAGTAAGACACTTTAAAATAAAAAGCATCCATATCCGATAAATTTCCTCACAAAATAAAATATTAAAATTCGGTCTCATATGAAAATTAGGCAGTTTTTAAAAATTATGTTTATATATTTAGATCTTTCATATGTATGAAAGATATTCCTGAGAAAATATCATTTTCATACTTATAATTTATAGTATAGGTTTAAAATAAAAATTTTAATATCGAATCATTTTCTGTAATAAATAATATGTGATCTCTGCCAAACATGCATGATAATTAGTAATACTTAATTTTTTGTATTTACGCTATCAAAATTATAATCAAAATTGCTAATTTTTAAAATTAATAAATTGTTGTCGCTTTGCAATTTTATTTTATATACTAAATATTATTCAAAATTATTTGAATAACTTGTCCATAGTTCGTAAGCCATTTAGATGCATATTTAGCAATGCACAGTTAGGCAACACAGCTCGAGAATTGTAATCATAACGATAAATTTTCTCATTTTTCTACATTTTTCATTAATTATTATTAATGAAGTTTTATTTAAGTTGGTATTTTTAAAACAATTATTGTAAATAGTAACTCATTTTAAACAGTTATCAATTCATGGAACTCCCAGAATTTAAATAGTTACCTTTAAATTCCTTGTTCCATTTTAAACTCATGAAAATTTATGATTTTGTCAATCTTGAAAGGTTTCTCTTATGTCATTGCAGGTTCTCGTAACTGAAAAGTCTCTTAGTAATAATTATATTGCCTGAACAATTATTTTCTCAATCAATTTGATTTCACTATGTAATAAAAACAAATGATTTTATTTGTCTACCTTTTTTTAATGTTTCCATGTAGCAAATTTGTCTCCAAGTCATGTTGCCTGCCTCAGAATGTTACTCTTAGTTGATCGAATATAGTTCTTAGTTGATCCTTTTCTAATTCTAAAACTCCTTGAAATGATATATTTTTATTAAAGTTTCCTTGTGTTTGCTTACAAAAACAATAAATCCTAGTATTTTTCATATTCACTTATATATTGTATTTCGTTTTCTAATGGCTAATTAAAATTATTTTTCAGAACCAAATAAGATACTCCATGATATAATTTAATTCAAGACTGATTGATTTATGGAAAATGAAATTAGAAATTTACTTTCAGTGTACAGAGATATTTTTTTCGTGACCAAAAGAAGCCAACAAGTGAAATTCTGGCGGAGACAGCATTACCATGCTCAGTCTTAATAGCCACCGTGAGCTTAATAGATATTATTTATCATAGAAAAATAAGTTTCAAGTATTAGGAAAGACCCTCATAAAATTTTCGTAAGAAAAATAAAATCTATACATTATTATATATATTATTTATTTAAAAAATATATATATATATATATAGTAGAATTTATACAGTTTTCCATCAGTTGATTTTATAAATATTCAATTACAATGTTGCAACGAATATTTATAAACTTACTATAAAGGTTAAAATTATAAGTTTATAAAAATGAAGTTTGATTCTTGAGTATATGAAGTTCTCTCTTCTCTCTTTTTGCATCAGCGATTTTCAGTGGGTCTTTAAAGTGATGTAATTTTATTTTTAAATAATTCAAAAAAAATTTTAATGGTGAAATGTACCATTAAATGAGTTAAAAGCACAGAATTTTATGATTTCCAGTTGATATCGAAAGGACTAAACTGGATGGAAGAAAAGGGATCTAGAAAGAAATACACGTTTAAAATATTAAATATGTTAAAATGTACTGAAGTATAAAAATCTCGTTATAGAATAAAACAGACTACCATTTCCCTTTGCTTCCATCTTCATCCATTTCCAAAATAGATCGCCTGTCATCAAAAATTTCTTGGCTTAAACTGCAAATTGAATGTTCGCTTAAAAGACCTCAAAAATTTTTATTTTTTATTCTCCTTTTACTCTATTAGTTCGAGAAGAGTAAACTTTTGGTTTTAATCACCTACATTATAAGTTAAAATGAAATTTATTTTTTTTGATTCGTACTCTCATTGGTTATCTCATTCTCTTTGAGATGCTTAATGACAATTTTCCATCTAAGAGTTGCTTTCTTGTTTCTATCCTGTTCAGATGAGGCCGGTGTCACAATCAAAGAGGATGTTCTGGAGTCTCTGGAATATAGTGATTCGTTTTCCATAATGTTTACATTGCTACTTTTCCTATCCGATAACATCAAAAAGCGCCGTGTTTTCGATCGTAATTGGTCCAGGGATTCTTTCTGGTTCTGAGTTGAAAGACTCTCCAGAGATCGATTCCGGCACACAATGTTGTCGCTGAAATCTTGCGGCTTAAATGAAACCTGTTCTTCCGAACATTTCTGGGTCGAAGCCGTTCCGGAAAAAGATTTTTCAGTTGACGCCGAACTGGGTCGGTATGAGAACTTCGAAAAGGATCTTTCGGATGTTTTTGCTGTCCTCGAACCAGATGGGTGTCGGTTCATTTCTAAAGAACCCGTGTGATAGTCATTTTCATTTTCCGTTTTGCCTTTTCCCTCCGTGAAAGAATAAAATAAGTTGTTCGTTGTTGCCTTTTTTTCCGTTTCGGTCAATATTCCCAAATTTCCATTCGCGATCGGCAGCGTTTGTGAATTTGAATTTTCTGTTATTAGTGATTCGTAATTATCGGTGACCGGCATGAAATGCGTTTCTGCGAAGAAGAACCGAAGGCGCCTTTCGTATTCTTCTGTGCCTTCCGTACCGGGAGTGATCCTGAAGTGCGACGATAATTTTCTGTTCCGGAAATTTGTCGTTTTCAGCTGTTTCACCGGAACGTGTGAAACATTTGGGGTGCGAATGGTCGAAGATTTCTGTGCGGCCTTATCTGAAGTTCTTCGCGTGAATTCTGATTCTACAAGTGCCGCGTGAAGCGGCCGAGGAGATGCTTCCTTGGATCGATCCGAATCGAGATTTGTAATTCGAATCCTTGTCATTTTCGGCTTTACCCCAAATTTCTCACTATTGGGAAATTCATAACCGACATCCAGTGCTTGAATGTCTTCATAAGTTACTTGTTTCGATGAGGGCTGTTTGGCTTGAGATGACTGAGTATTCGAGTTATTTTTCAGTTCTTCGGAGTTTGATTCATGTTTGATCATCCTTTTAAAACAGCTGGGAATGATTTCTATGAAATCTCTTTGCTCTTGTGAAGACTGGGTACAGGGAGGAAAACAATCATTTTCGGATGCCTCTGGACTCGAATCATCTGCATCACACCCGGCTTCAACTATTCTACCATCCGGAAGCGCATAAATTATTTTCTCTACTCGTTTGCGGCAAGATTCCCTTCTGCACCTGGATCTGGCTACGTTTTCAACGAATCTTAATTCTTTAATAGCACTCGTGTAAGGTCTACCCAGTTTTGGCAAATTTTCCGGATCTTTCGGAATTTGGTCCTTTAAATTGTCGACGAAAACCGATGAGAAATTGTTGAGATACTGATTCGTGATCTCTCTTTTCGTGATCATGATGTCTTTTGCATAAGCCGAAGCCTTTGACGGAATGGCAACATAGTTTGACTTTCTCAACTTCCGGCTGGAAGCCTGGGACGTGGAGTCTAAAATGTCTGCCGGCCTCGGTTTATCTTTAATTGAACGCGCATTATGCGCGGTGACGGGTAGACAGGAAGTGATTTTCTGCACACTGTAGATGTTAGGTTCGACTGGGGCGTAATCGCCTGCTTCTCTATTGTCTATACTTAAGTCTTGATCGCTATCAAGTTTAACTTCTGCATCATCCGTGGGTTCTGAATCCAAGAGTTTGTTTATTTGCTCTTCATAGCTCGGTATTTTCCGAATCATATATTTGTCAACCACATATTTCGACTGATCATCGAAATCGGAAGAAGATGTATAATCTTCAGGGTGTAATTTTTTTTTTTTTCTGAGGCAAGGGAAACACATCAACTTGTAGTCCATATTAAGCTACTTCCTTTCATTATGATTTAACATATTTAAGCTGTGGATTTCTTCTTGTCACAGAAATAAATATTACCATTGGAAGAATTATGAAACTGCTCAAATGATGTTAATATGGAATGCTCTTGATCCTAAAACTGGAAAAATTTGCGATACAGTCATAAAAGCTTCTTTAGTTGTAGAATGCAGAAAAATCCAAAACTCTAATTTTTGTATATGATTTGAATCATTTTTATACTCTTTGATCCAGAAATGTTATATAGAATATTTTTTATTATTTTATTTAAATGAGATGAATTATATTTACTAATAAAACGTTAGGCAATTAGCATATTGAAGTAACTCTTAATCCAGAAAATCAAAAGAAATTTTGAAGCTTTAAAATTCTTCCATTAGCCAGAATTATTCATTTCCTATTTCTCACTTTTGGCGATAATATGGATTCATTTAATTTAAAAATATACCTTAAGCGCTGCAGAAATATTTCTTAAATTTGATTTTAGCTGCTTTCGATCTCCTTCAAAAGTTAATTTTTTTATTTCAGCGTCAGATATCAATTTTATAACGAAAAGAAGTTTCTAAAGTTAAGAAGAATTTGATGGAAAATCGTCATTCCAATGCGCTTTGGAATCAAATTAGTTTGAGTCATCTAAAAAATGTACTGATAATGAAGTTATGCAATTTCTGCCGATATTAAATCAATAGTAAAATATGATAGCCCCTATTGTACTTATATCCATAAATTTAAGGTTTATATTACAGTTTTTAGTGTATATTTATTCCTCTTTTTATATGTGTTTAGTTACAACTATATTAACAAATTATCTATAAAAATTTTAAATAAAAAGAAGGATTTGGATCAGATTTTTACAGTGCACAAAGATATTAAATTTGTTTTAAAGAGATGTAAAATTTTCGTTCAATGCACTAGCTTTTCATGGTGTATTTCTATATATAATTTAATAATTTGTTCTTAAATTTCCATCTAAAAAAACGAAATCATACATGTGTGTTGATGCCTCAGATCAGTGATTCATTTACATACGTAATATAATGTTTAAGTGTTAAAATTTATGCTTTTACATGCGTTATGTGCAGAAGAATTTTCCTAATAAAATAGGATAAATAAACTTATAAAGGAAGTTAGTTATGTATTGTCTTTATAATACATCCATGTGATATTTCTTATGCTTCGAAATTTTATATGAGGATATCTTTTACTATTGAAAATGTAATATAAATTATCACCGAGAATATAAATGCTAAGAGCCAGAATACTTACTGCGAATGTTAACAGCAAACTTAAACAAAAGTATCATCCGATATTTGTTTCAAATAATTCAAAATAGTTTTTGTTTCAATATATAATACATTTTTTTTAAAAAAACCAAATGTAAATATTGCTTTTCTAATGTAAAAAAATTATAAAAAGAAGAAAAAAATTTGATGTACTGAATATTTTGCACTAATGATTTTTCGAAGGCAGTGACCGGAGACGGGAAAACTAGCGGACGCTTGTTGCTGGCATTAAGTTTCCAAATTTCAGCCAAGGAACCTTTGGAAAATTAGATGAGAGGAATTTCAGATTCAGGGGGCAGACTATGAAAGATTTATATTTCTTGAGCATCTTTATTTTCATCTATTTACCCGGAATTATTTCAGTGATGAGACATATTTAAATTTTACACTTCATTTTATATGTCGCATTTTGCTTTTAACGATAATTCTGCTCTCAGGCAAGGCGGTGACAATATGAGTTAGGAATTAAACAACTGCTTTTATATACGTTGTGCTGGTGATTTGTTCTTGCCCTCCTCCCGGGAATCCAGCAGGAAATCTTTCATTTATTCAGGGCTTTGCATTTAGCCTTATCTCGACAGATTGTTCTGCTTAATGTAACCGATAAAGAATTCGCATTTTAATGTCGACAGCAAGAGACTCATGTTTCAGTACGGAAATGAGATGTTCCTGTATGAAAGTTATGGATATATTAATGTGATTATAACGAGATCAAATGATTAATGTCTCCAGTTTTTCTTTTTAACTGCAACCCTCCGCTAACCCAATGATGATTAAGATCAACGACTTTTTAGTTGACAAAGAAGGTCAAGTTACTTGAGGTTTATGTTCCAAGGCTGTACTAATAACTCATCTTTGGAATGAGCCTGCGGAATGAGAGTTTTGGTGAATCAGGTATCGCAGAATGGCGGTCATCCACATCTGCTGCAACTTAAAATCGAATATGAAGTACTCCTTGCAGGACATGATTATAGCAAGGTAAACCGTCTTCGCAGTGTTCGAACGTAAATCACGAGAAAATAAAACGAATTTAGCTGGAAGTTTTCGCCTTATAATATTCAAGAGCTTCTTTCGGAAATATTAAACCAAGGGAGCATTTGCCATCAAATTCTCACGTTTGCTAAGACATTTGCAATATTCTTTTTCCCTGAATGAATTTGCCGTAAGACTTTTAACTTTTATTAAGAAGTCACCATATTTAATTTACTTTCTCCATATGAGACAAGGCTTCTTTGACAGGAAGTTTTGGGGCAGAAACTTTTTCACAACGTATAAAAGCACAATGTGAACCAACACGTAAGATTAATGTGCTGGTTTCTTGTCTGCACAAACAAAAATATTTTGACACAATTCTCAAATTATCGAGAAAAATATATAAAAAATACTGCACTTTTTTTCTCTTCTGATTCAGCATTTTTATAATGACATTTATTATATCGGTAACAGTTACGCAATTGCTAAAGTTTCCAATGTGGATATTCAAAGTGAAAGTTTCAGACGATGGAATGAAGAAAGAAAGCAAGAAAGGAAGAAGGAATCATATCCTTCGGGAGAAATCAAAGCTGCCGAATGAAAGTTATATTCAATAAAAGGGATATGTAAACTGGGAAAAACTACGGCACGCTCTCAGTGAAGCAGATTATAAGTTATTGAAACATAGGAGGAACACGACAGTTCACTGGGTTGGGCAACAGGGAAAACCCTTCGCCATGAGGCTTATGCGATTTCAATGCAGTTAATGATATGGTGAAAACACAAGTTGATTATTAGCGAATGCAATCGGGCATTAATTAAAGGTGAATGATGCACCTGCGGGATAATAAATAGCCGAAAAGACCTATAAAAAAAAGGAATGTGTACAACACATCAGCTACAAGCAAATGTGGCGTAATTCGAGATGAGGAGCTTGAACAGAAAAAAGAAAATTAAAAGTGTTTTTTTTTTAGTTGAATGGTATGCAGTTAAATGGTGTCGAAAGATGCAGACTCTGATGTTGTTCTTGACCGCACCATGACATAAAAAAAACTCTGCATGTACATCACGAATAAGGCTCTGATCCACAATATGTTCGAAGCCCATAACCAAAAATCGTGACAATTCAAATGCTGTCGTCAATTTTTACTGTGATTGCTTATAAATATACAGAGGTATTATGAAAGTTAATGCGACATTTAATATATTTAAAACATGAGACAGAGGAAGATCGAAGATCTTCCAAATCTTGTCCAGATCTTTAGGAGTGAATATAATCCCATTGTTAAGGCATCAGAATTTTTGGAGGACCTTAATCATTGCAAGACATTGATGAGCCAAAACTTGTGATATTTGATCAGAATAATTTCATTGTCAGATCTGTGTTAGTTGCATAGTGTGGGAGAAGAATTATAAAGACCAATGAATTTTCAGTGGCAGTGTCGTTGATCAGCAAACGTGTTAAAAAATTATTATAAAATACAGAAGTAATGTTCATGCTTTGGGTATCTGCAAGTATTAGGAGGACGAACGGTTTTATTACGTAGATTAGTGTTGAAATTATTTGGGTGTTGACCCTTTTGGCCTTTTAACTTTCCATTAATATCATTAATGGAGTTCAACAACAGCTTTCTCTGCTCCGAAACAAGTTGTAAACTATATTAAAAACCGTGAATAAGTAGCGGCTGAGGAAAAACAAAGAATGACAGAAATTCAAGGAGAACATGTTTCATCGTGAGCTATCATTGCTCTCTCACTTGTAATTAGGATTTAAATGAAAGTTTAAATAATTCCGATAGTTTCCATATCGTCACCTAAAATTGAAGTCTATTTTATCATGCGACTTCCTTCTTCAAAGTATTTATAAATTACATTGAAAATCGAAGCATTCATAAAAGTTTTGTATCTGAAGAACATAAAGACATAATGTTGCCTACAATTTTAATTTTCAATTTCTATGAAAATCGAAACAGAAATTATATGTACTTGATGATAATAATTATAAAAATTAGCGTTTATTGGTGTGACGGAGGTGTAATGCAGCATATTATTAACTATATTATTTTTTAATTTCTGTGATGGTAGGTTTAATGTTATATATTTCACAACATAAGTTATCTTCATCTCATTATTCGAAATGATATTTAATCAATAGTGAATTTAGAAAAAATGTTATTAAGTCAGAAAGGATAGGTATTAAAATTTAATTTATAAAATTTCATGGTAAAAATATTCTGTGCACCAAGGGCAATTTGATAAAGCAATATCAGTTTTCCTGTAAAATCCACTTTTTTTAAAACATATACCAAAATTGTTTTGTTGGTGAACATTTAAATTTGCTGCCAATTTCCCACGGGAAAGGTTTTTGTGCACGCGAGAAGAAATCCTCTGAATGTTGTGTTAGATCAGGGGAGAAAAGTTTGCTCATGTTGGCCATTCGAACAAGTGAAATCTCTGTGAAATGTCTTTTGTAGTAAGGTGCCAACAAGAACCATTATTTTCTGTACGAGAATCCCCGGGGCAAATCTCATCTCATCATCAGATTTTTTCCCATTTTTACTTTCTCTTTTATCTGATGATAGAATGTGGTGAAGAATCGGTAAATCTTAAATGATTTAACCACGGCACTTAGCATTAAATCATGAAACAATAAAACTAAATTGACTACACTGTTTACAGTGCGGGAAAAATGAACGCCAGAAATTTTACGATGAATTTTAAAATTAAAATGCGGTTATTCCTTAATGTTACAATCTGAAAAATGAATGCAACAGCTAAAATATTTTACGATATTTTTTTTCAATTTGAATTTAAATGATTGCTCAGAGCTCACTTGCGGCAATTCAAATTAAGTAAGCCAAATTGCAAACTTCTAAATTTTTTATTCATTCACGAAGATTTTGTGCATCTGGTGAAATTATCACAAGATCGCTTATCCAAGATTGTATGTTAACTATCTAGATCGTGCTTAACTTCCAGAGCGAACTACACTACCGATAAGGCAATCTGGCAATCTTCGTGCCTGATTATTTCGGTTGCCAGATTTATTATATCGAGGGATTCCAGTACCTTTGTACCTGGTTAATTTTTTTATGCATTCATTATATGCCTTCCTTGGCCTATATTATTCAATACTATACCACGATGTTTAATGTTCCTTCGCAATTGAAGTTAGTCGGTCAGCGCGCATTACCCGAAAATGGTAAGGGTAAGGTTTTCGGTTAATAAGGATATTTACCGATTTTCGCAATGAGTTTACTTTGCTTCGTGTCAGAAATGAATTTTTCCGGAATCGTCGCGGCGAATGCCAGACAAGAGAAAGTACCTGTTGCGTTTGTTAATAGAGAAAGCTGATGAATGGCGCTAAGCTTTGGAATGTTTTGGGTGGGTTCGGAATTGATGATTAGTATATGAATACTTTAAAATTGTAGTTGAAGTGTTGCCCGGGTGAAAGCGAAATCCGAGGGCAATGATTTATCATCACAGATGAGAACTGGAGGCTGCGTGAGGCATCCGTGGCTGCAAAAGGTTATGGTCTTTTGTGTTGTTATAGTGGAGGGCAAAGCAAGGAAAAGTGCGATCCTAGGTCGAAAGTTGCAGATTCTCAGGTTCCGAGACCTTAGCTTGGCGAGAGTTTGGTCAGAGAATGACCCCTCGGAAGAATTTAAACGATTCTCGACCCTCGATTAAAAAGCAGTTTTTTATGATAAATATTTGAAGAAGTGAAAAGCGATAACAAAAGTAAAAGCTTTTTATTACAAAGAATTATCCTAGGTCCTTTGTCTAAATCCTAAAAGAGAAGTAGTTAATTCCTTTAGGTACTTCCGACTGGTATGATGTCGAAACATTAGGTTTCTAATTTGTAAAAAATTATCCAAATATTATTCATTTATAAAAAAACAAAAAGATTTCAATTAAAAGAATAATTTTGTCGACCTTAAAAAAGTCGCAAGTGTCAGATATACGGAGTAAAGAGAGAAAGAAATAGCTAATAAATGGGACACTTTCTTGAATTATCTAGATTTATAATTAAATATATAATTATTATAATGATGACAAGCATTGTCAAGAGAAATACATTTGTCACTACAATTGCCTATATAACACTTTCTTTATTCGCACTCCTCTATACTCTTTCGGCGTTTAGTTAAGAAAGTTCTAAAGTGTGGCATCTAGAAGATTATCTACTCATTAACCTTTATATTAAAGGTGAAAACAATTATTTATTTATTTACTTCCACAATGTTCTTATATCTTTTAAATATATTTTTTTAAAATTTATTTTAATTTTAAGAAATTATGAATTACATTCTAGTGTATCTTTGTATTTTTTGAGATTTTCATGCAACTCTGAAGAAAATTTTTTGTGAAATGCTATGATAAAGGAAAAATTAAAGATTAAAAGGATTAATGGAAATAAAATGAACTGGGTCATTTTAATTATTCTCAATTAGTATCTTTGAGTGTTTCAGTAGCGATATTCTATATTTTATCTCTTCCTACACATATTATAACACTAACTTATGTAAAAAAATAAAAAAAAGGATTTATTTTATCTATCATATGGAATTGCTAACATGAAAGATAAGTCAAAATTGGTCGATCACATGCAAATAACATTTATGATGAATATAGAGATTAGCAACAGATTTGCACTTTTTTCGTTGAGTAAAAGATGAATACTGAGGCGTTAGCTATTAATTTTTGTGGTCCAATGAGATCATCACATTAAATGTGGTGTTTCAAAGCAGAATTTGTATGTAGGCATTTTTTAGCGTCGGAGATCAAACTAATTCTCACACTAAGTCACAATAATTTATTTTATTGTGAAAAAAGTTCAGTGAGTAATTTATATATATATATTACAATTCATAATAATTCGTAGCTTTAAAACCTGACGTTATACTAAGTAACAGACAGTTACTATAAAAAGGAAAATATAAATACGATTAATTCAGAAGTAGAACTGATTCACAATAGATAACGACAACCATTGATATCTTGGTTTTCTATAGTTATGTAGTAACAGTAATAACCATTAAAATTTATTGCGAAAATCTGTTGAGTTCTGTACTATTGACATTAAAAATGGTTAAGAAACTAATACACCCAAGACAGTCGCTCATATGAATTTGATTATTTAATGTCTGTATGCTTTTGGTTTAGAAATTCGATTTATCTCCATTATAATATCCCTGAGCATATCTTTAGGAGATAAGTCTTGCATTGTCTCAGTTGAAATTTAAAATGAAAAATATGTTCATTCACAATAAGATTTAGATGAGTTTTATTATTTAATACAGAACATGAAAGAATTATAAATTGAAAAGGTATCGAAAAAAATCTTTAAAATAATAATTAGCTGGATGCGTTTAATGAAAAATTTAATTGTAATTTCGTCTTTCAAATTGTGACAACAGAAGGAGAAAATCTGAATTTGAACTTAAGGAGATATAGAATAAAAGATTATTTGATATTATTAATTTTTCTAAACAAATAAAACAAAGTTAATGGATGTCGGTAAAAAGACTAAGGAGAAGATTTTGGTTTGTATTTCAGGTGAAAACTTTTTTTGAAGATCGTTGAAGAATTTGAAATAGTGATAGATCTTAGGCCTGAAGGTAAAGGAGGAATTTTCTGGCCTGACCGAAAGCACCCAAGTGCCCAACGAAAAAGTGAGGCCAACACGATCATTAGCATTTAGACGGTCACTCCAGAAATTCGCAACAACAAAGCCATTCTTTTTAAATGAAAAAAATTTTCTCTATGGGATCCTTAAAAACTATTTTTGTCTATCGATGTCTTACTTTTTTTTATTACAATTCTAACAAACTGGGAAGAAGCTTTTGCCTCTCATTGCCAATTGGCAATGGCAAATCCTTTGAAGAATTTTTCTCTCACTGTAATTAACAAGATGTTAAAAATCTCGCTTTTCACTTTATTCGTCAAAAAATCGTTAGGCAGGGTCTGGATAATTAAAACTCCGTTTTTAGAGGAGTTGGTTATCTGATGCGAGGAACAATTTCGAATTCAATCAGGTTAAGCAATCGATTGGTGTGCCGCTTGAATCACTATGCAATCAACTAATAAGCAGATGAAAGATTCTATCATTTTCTTATGACTCATATTTTATGAATGTAATAGTGGAAAATGAAAAGGTACGTAGTTGTTAAGAAAGGATTATTATTTGTCGATTTCGTTGCCGCGAAATGAATCAACAACATTAATTTTACGATGCCGACAGCGAGGCCGAATTTTGTCTCCCTTAATTTTCCTTGCAAAAAAAGTGCAATACTTTCATATTGATTTATTTTCACAATAATTGAGCGAATATAAAATCAGGTTTAGAAAATCCTCGATTTTATTGACATTCTGAAAAAAATTTGGACATTTAGATCCCAGCGTATTCTTAAATATTTGGTATCTATCTTAAACCTATTAAGCATGCTTCTAAAATTTTCGGTTAATTTAATGAGTTTCTGATGCTGTAATTCGTTTGTTTTTCTACTTTACCTTGTAATAAATTTTACATATAACATTGAGTAGCCTTGATATGTACTTCTTTTGCAAAACGTGACCATCTGATGATGCGGCAATAATATCAAACAAGGAATTTATTTAATTTCGTTACCTCACAATCAGACAATGTCCTGGTACCAGTATAAAGCATAAACTATTATCAAACATTTTAATGTTTTTAGAAATAAATTTTTTAAATTTGTCGAGCGTTAATAGATTGGAAAAAAATGTTCAGAATAAATTCAAGGGAAAGAAGTAAAATAATTAGTATTCATTTTCTTGGTCGTCGGTTTTTATAAGTAACGAAAAAAATTTATTTTCTCCAGTTGGAAACTCTTTTGGTAACTATTTAAAAAAATTTTTTTTTGGAATGATCAAAAGTTATTTAAAAAGAAAAGAGAAATTTCAGAAAAAATTTAAATTTTAATTTAATTTTAAATTAGAAAACGTAAAAGTTTAGAAAAATAAATTGTTTTTTTAAATCGGTGTTAAAAAGTTTAAGTATTAAATCCTTGAACAAAATTTATTTTTTCTAATGATTTACGGTATTATGATAAAAGCAATAATTAAGGCAATCCGAATGATTAATGCAAACATTTCATTTCTTTAATAGTATATTATTGCATTTTAGATTTGATAATATGATGATGATGGCTCTAGCATACATATAATAAATGAAACCTGCTATAAGGGTATAGATATTTTTATGAAAACATTTCAGGATGAAATCCCGTGTTTCATCTAAATTAAGCGCATGTCACGGATAAGAGGCAACTACCAGGACCAATTAAAATTCGATTGGCATCACCGGTTCGTGCCACGTCCATTGAAATTTCACTGCTCACGAAATGTGTGCGAGGCGAATGAGAAAAAGATAGTGACCAAATGTTAGGTATCATTTCCGTGAAAAAAATTTAATATCTTGAAAGAATTTAATTCTGAAGAGAGCATTAAAAACGGTAGAGAGTGATAATGAAGAGAGGAAAATTTTTTATTAATTTATCCAATTTTGAAAGTTCTAAAAGGTTCATAAATTCATCAAATACTTCTTTCACCTCCCGCTGCAATTGTATGGACCACTGAAGATTAACTTTTATTCAATCGCATAACTTCTTATTTGATGAATATGTCAAATGCCATAGGTTAATAGGTATAATTTTTTTAATTCATTCAATTACTAAAATCTAGCTTTTAAGCGGTTCTGCATTGAGTTCGAACTTCCTCTGCAAACAATCTGCATTTCCTCGTGCACTCGATTTCAAATCGTAGTCATCATAGTCTTCAATATGCGATGCATATGAAACTGCAGTTTTTCCGTTACTGAATTTTATCTAGAATTTACAAATTAAAGAATTGATTAGGTAATTGTAAAGTATCTCCTAATTCATTGGTTCGTTGCTTGAACTTCAAAATCCAAAGGCTATACAGAGTTGGTATGCTTTCTTTGCCGACTAACTTAAGAGGCGCTTATAATTGTAAAATTAATTTAAGCGAAAAAGCCGATAGATAATTTGAAGACTTAAAGTGATGTTACAAATATACATATATACATAACATGCATATATTGATTAACGAGCAATAAAAGAAAATAAAGACTTCTGTCTGTCTTATGTCTGTAATTCACCTAACGCGAGAAATGCTCACAACGAGGGACAAATTTTCTTTTATCAGGTTTTGTTGCTAATAAATATCAAAATGAATTTTCCGTGATCTAAAAAAGGAGTCAATCCCAATTCGACGTTGATTTCTACTTTCTCGCGGGTTGTAAATGGTCGTTGTTAAAATATTATTTTATGTATTTAACATAATATTTAAACGTGTTATAAATGATCTTGACATAAGTTGTTACGTGAGAAATTTCAATAAACCCTGTGGTGATGGTTAAGTTGAATTTCATTCCAATTTTTAGTATTAACATTCAGAATCTAAACGGTAAACGAAAAAGTCTTTAATTACGAAAAATAGTGTCGAGCCAGATCGACTTTAATAGAATCTCCCTCAATATCGATCTTGCTTTAAAAAGCTTAAGTCTTTATGAAATAAAAATACTTATCATTTATCTTCCGGTTTTTAATTTACGATTAATTATGTTTGAAATATATAATATTTGATTTAAAAATTCACTATCAAAAAATTAGCAAATATTCTAAAACGTTTTCAGGTTAAAAAGAAAAATTTCAATCTAAATTTTATTTTTTCATATAAACCAGATTAACAGGTCAATAATCAAAAGCAGTTAGGCGGTTTAAGCGATTCGTTAAGTTATATAATTAATCGGTGATAAATTATTTAGCTCGTTGCAATCAAAACTGGTCTGAAGCAACGCTATGCTATACATCTAAACCATCCCTTCATCCTAAGAAGAGTCTTGCATCTTATACATCTCAGTCTATCGTTGTCGCACATATATTCAAATGGCCATGGTTTAATTGTCAAAATTTTAGAATTCCGATTTTTAATTCGTATCACCTTAATTATATTTCAACCTCTTGTTACTAGTATGATGAACGTGGCATAACTTCTCCTTTAGCTCCAGATTTTTACCGCCAGAGAAATAATACTAAAATATGTTCCACATTTAGAAAACTGATAGATAGTAATAAACCTTCAAATGCTCGAAGTTAATTTTAAGGCGGACGAATCTTCAAATCATTTGCATATAATATAACCATGACCAAAAGTGGTATATTAACGAAGAGGATATGATGCAGAAGGCCGTTTAGTCTCATCTCTGTGATAAATATTATAATGCCGAGATCTGTTTGATTTCAAGAATTTTTTTTGATTTTTATACGATTTAAATATTTCTAAACAGAGTTGGATGCTGACATGAAAAAATCTATAACTATAATGACTATTTAGTAGTCTTTCTGATCATTTTTCGGTAGTCGAAATTGAATTATATGCAGTACTTTACGAGTAGGTGTCATTAAGTTAGGTAATAAATAATTATGCTCAACTGATAGGTTGAAAATGAATTTTGAACCGTTCGGCAGGAAGTGTAAACATTTAAGTTTTCCTGGTGGGTTAACAAATTGCATGATTATTTTCGGTTTATGTAATAGGGTTAATTTTGGATGCCAGCGAGGAAAACATCGACATGATTGAAACAGTCGTGGCTGAAGAGATGATCCTTGATTCGACTTATGGAAAAAGTGATGGCACCTGCGCATGACTAATTTCGTGTCATTAGAACCAGATTGTCATAAACTTTCATTGGCCTCGGGCTTATTTCGTTACCTTAAATGAAGCAGATCAAAATAAGTGGCTTTGTGGGAGATCACTTATTGTCATTTGAGCACCATTTTCATTTTAAACCAGCCAAATTAATCCTCGCTGAATGAATTCATTTACGATTTCCTTCTTTTAAATCATATTCGGGTTCTCAGTCAAGAAGACACAAAATTTTATCATTGGCGAATAAGAATTAAATTGGTTCGATAAAGGAAATTTCGATTATTTTATAAAAATACTCTCATAACTAAAATGACTTTCCAATATATTTTTAAATGTATAATGTCAACTTGATTTTCGAAAAGGTTCCACTGTTACAATCGTGAACCTGACTAGGAGCAGATACTTAACCTTCCCTAAGGATGCCTTAAACTCTGTTTAATATGGAAACTCCTAATGATTCTCCTTGGAAATAGAAAACTTAAACTTCATAAGAACGTCCTTAATTATATCAGCAAGTAAGAGTAGTTGTCATAATACTTACATTCTACAATTCATGGGCATTATTTTATCTTTTTTTTTTAAACTTTTTAAGTTAATAGAAACTTTTTAAAATTAATTATATTTTAATAAACAAGAATATTTGTAATGTCTATCTGTTTCTTAAACTATAAACATGAAATGAAGAGCGATAAAAGCTAAAATTTCGAGTGTTTTATTATGAAAAATGTATTCGATTTGTAAGTGGATGGTTTAATCTGGCAAAATTAATGAAAGTTAAATATCAGATAGTGAAAGTTTCAGCAGCAAGTTTCGACAAATGAGAAAATTGACAGCTGTTCAGTATTTGAAATTTGTGGTACCGATTTGAATAAAGCCACCTGACAATGACAGCAAGTTGTGTGTTCGATACTCTTAATTATTGTAACTCGTGAACTATTTCAAGTACATTAGATATAGAAAAAATTTCCTAGCAATTATAATTTATGAACTAGATTATCACATATTCAAATAATAAAAGTGAAAGATGTATACATAAGAAATCATGGTTATACAGTCCAGTGTGACGGGATTAGCCCAGAAATGTCATATGTGCAATATGTTTATAATTTTTTAGTCAAATCTAAATATATTGCCTAAAAGAGAGATCGGCAACCTTTTGCATATCATTATTACATTTTAATGGTGTATTAGTTTCAGTAAAATTTCATTATACCTAAGATAACTATACTTAGAAGCTAATATAAAAGCTAAAAACAATACAAATTAAGAAAACATTTTTGCTGTATGGGGTAAAAATTTTATGGAGTATCACAATATAAATTAAGCCAGCTAATGAATTTTGAAGAATAAAAAGAATCAAAAGTGCAAAAAGCAAATGAAGTTATACATGATTTTGTGAGAACCAAATTTAGAAAAGCAAGGAACAATTATAGTATGGAGATGGGATAGAGAAAAATTAAATTTGATTTACTTTTAGATTTGTTTTAAATTAAAAATTTTATTTGAGCTTTAAATATGTTTTTTTTATTTTATATAATCACTTTATTGGACTCCTTTCCAATCTTTTTGTTTTTTATAATACTAATTTGAATCAACTATTACATTTAGATTCCTAGATTATTATTTGTCTACCAGCCAGCTGTCTATTCCTGATCTTAAATACATTGTGGAAATAATTGCTTGAATGCAAGCACTATTTTGTTGGTGCGAATTGTGCATATGATTGGCCGTTTACATTTAAAAATAAATTGTCAAAGAAAAACACAAATCTACAAATCCATTATATTGTAAACTATAAATGAATTGGTAAAATTTATTGCACAATTATAAAGATTAATAACAATGAGACACTTTTTTTAAAAGAATAAAAGGCTTGTTCAAGGCATAATGGAAAAGTTTATATCGAAAAAAAAAGGTTTATGAAATTAAATGAGGACCTATTGCAGCAGTTAAAATTTCCATTGCCTTTTTTGTAATGAAACCAACAAAACCATTGTTTTTATTACTCTTTCATTTCCTTATTAATTTGAATTATTAATCAGCCCGTACTGATTGGAGTTTCACATTTCTTTGCTGGAAGATGATGAAACGATCACTATAATTATGCAGTCGGAGCATATTCTTCAAATTCAAATTTGGTGATCAGAGTAATAACGGAGAATAATACATCATATCGTTATGGAAAAATTTTACACTAAAATAAATGATGAAAGACGGTGATTTAAATTTACGAATGTTCATATAGATTACTGAAAGCACGTTTTTCTCGGTGTGCATATACATTTGTAGATTCAACATTAAATCTAGTTTTCTGAGACAGCAGTTATGCATTTCCTGCACAATTTTCGTCTTTGAATTCACAAATGACTCATAAATCATGATTATGGTTTTTGGCAGCTGACCTTTTTGTTCAGGGCACTCTGTTGTGAGTTTAAAATATTTATAACATGTTTATTACTTTTTATTGGCTGTATGAGTAAATCTGCTCATCTTGGCTTACATGTTTAATTTGCGTTTTTATGAAATCTCTGGATTTAAATTTTTGGCGCCGCATCAGATTGATCCTGGCCATTAGACTTTGATGATGTCACTAAGTAAGTTTCCCGTAAACAAAATCTGTGCAAAAATGAGGACGAAATAAATTAATTTCAGAATTAGATTCAAAATTAAATTTTTACCGTTTCCTATTTTTGATTAATAAAACTTTAAAAGAGCAAAAAATGATGAAAAAAAATTCAATTTTTCCCATTACATTCTGTTAACGAATGACAGTATTTAACTTGTTATTTAAGTATAACGCCTTTCAGTTCGTGCTGTCGGAATTCCGGTGTGCATTCAAAATATCATGCGAAATCAAAATGCATTATTAATATTGGACAAAGTGGTTCAAGGTTGCACGTACATTTCAAAGAGTAAAAAATACCGGAGGATATTTCCATTTCCAGTTTCTGATTGGGTTTTGAGAACAAACCGACGAGAATTTTCTCATCTCTTCTCTGTATTTAATTGGTGCAGGTTTTTGCGGTTCATATTTCAAAAGTGGAGGGCATCAAAGAACCATTTATAAGTTTGGTACTGGGGACTTACCTCTGGAACGGGATTGCCAGAACGGTATTTCACCACTTCCGGATTCGAGAAAGAATAAAGCATCTGATTCGGGCATTCCAGTTTTAAAATCTTAATTAAATGCATGAAATATAAAATAAATTTTTATAAAGTTAATTTCTTTCTTAAATATATTTCATGAATAAGAAATGTTTTAAACATAGAGATAGCTGCACATCAACCTCAATCAAATTTTACATAATATTCACTATTAAGCAATAAATTACGATAATTAAATATACTTAACGTTTAAAAAAGTGACAAACTAAACAGTCTTCTATCAACCAATTTTAATGGTTGCTGATTTTGTACTTAATTAGGGAGAAAATTTCTTTACATATATGTGTTTCCTCTATCGTAACAAAACGTGTAAATAATAAATTATTACGAAAAAACATTCCTTGGGTCTAAATCATGGTAATACATGTTTTCGGTATTATGCCTAAAATATAATTTTATGGTAATTCAAGTAAAATTTACGGTTGTTTCAAATACTGATTGAGACCATCAACGAATAGAAAATTCGGACTTTGAAAAGCTATGAAAAGGCATTGACTTATTTACCGAATCAACCGGTCTAAAGATACTGAATAGTCGAAATAAAGTTTTCGTTGAATTAATTTTATGCAGAAGTTAACGCGACCAAATTCTCATTTTTTTTATGTCAATATTTTTAAAGTGATTATATTATCAAAAGAACAATTAGTTCGTTGCCTTGAATTGAAACTTATATTCTGTACGAAAATGAAAGTCACAACTAATTATCTGAATATTGTTCCTAAAGTCCACCGATCTTTTTGCCATGTTGAAACAACATGGATATCTATTTAATTGTCATATTCCATCCTTATATGAAATTGTGAAACATTTTTGGAACCGTGAAAATTGTTATCCTCAAATGAGTGCAATATTTAAATACAATTACTCTAAAGAAATCGATTTAGAAATCTCATTAAAGAAGTTGAAGGAGAATGTAGTTTTTTGAAATGAATTACATGTGTAGCTATAAACTTTATCATAGAATTAAATATCTTATTATTTATTAATTATTTATTTCATCATATTCTATATCGCATACAAATGATTTAAAAGTTCTTTATAAAGTAATATTCACCTTAGAGCGTTAACTTCTGATGAGGAAAATTAAATATATTTTCCCATGAAATTTATCGAAAAAATAAATAAAATGAAGGAATTTCAAGTAATAATTAATAATTTTGTCTCATCCACATTCATCAGAACCTGGCGTTTTACCATATCAAGCCGGAAAATGTAAGGTATAGCGAAAACTAAATTTTCGATTTGATAATTTAATTCCAATTATTATGAAATTTCATTCATCGCAATAGTGAAATATAAATGTAGATTCTGACAAACGCTAAACCCAAATCAATTAAATGCATCGGAGATATTCGTGGAACATGTTCTTATTTAAAATATAAAGCAGAAAAGACTCAAGCAATAAGATCTGTACGTAATTTCCTTTCACATTCCACATACCTTAAATATTCGTGGATGCATAGTACATATAAACCAGCTACGAAAAATATAAGAGATTGTACCGCGCAGAAAAAACTTGCCGTAATTGACTTTACATGTCCGTTTTTACTTTTCAATATAATGTACATGAAAAAAGTATAATTTTGCAGTATGATTAAGTTAGCAGAATTGACATTTAAAACATATTTTCCATTTATAGTTGTCTTGCATTAAATTATAATTATTCAAAAGCTCTTTTATACATTTGAAATGAGTTTTTACTCAAGGCAAAAACTTCAATTTCCGGTAAAAGACATATCAGACAAATTACTTACCCTTAATGAAACTTTATAAGACTGAAAAATAAAGAAAAGAAAATTAATAAAAATGGTATAAAATCTTAATTCTATCCATAGTTTCAATATTATGTTTTCGTTTATTCTGAAAAATATCCAAGTATATTGTTTGAATATTAATTTTTAATTTGTGCCAAGTATTTTAAGTGTTCAGATAGATATGAAAGTTTTCACTAAGAATCAATTACATTTCATTTTTCCACTTACTAAAGAAAAAGGCGGATTGATTTATTGTTAATAAGATGGTTAATTTGAATATTGTTGAGGTAAAAATTACCTTTTTGTTGCATTTAAATACACAATGTTAAAAAAGAATGATGCGCTAAATTCGACGAAAATTAGAAGCTTAGTCGGATTGAATTGTGTTGTACGTGATCCGGCTTTAAAAATTTAATTTTGACATATCTGAGGATATTGTGAAGAAGTTTTTCAGATGTAAATAAAATGAAGCTGGTGTTTGGTGTTACAAAAATTGCTGTAATAACATTTCAACTTCACATATATCGGACTCTCGTGACAAAGACAAAATTTTATTTTTCAAGACTCGAATCGAACGAAAATGTTAAAGTCGTCCCTAATTCATTTATTGAAAAATCAGTCATTACCATCAAAAAAGTACTGAAACTGACAAAAGGGGTTATTCACAAGCCCGGAATTTCGGTTTAATGCGGAAATTTTTGTCAAATAATAGTGGCTACATTAACATTTTACCGTCAGCTTTATGTAACTGCAATAAACAAAGTCAAAGGTTGCACGATAGCATTAAGGTCAAGTAATTATTATCTGTAAAAATTTTATGAAGGTTTACAGATTTAGTTTTCTGTGAAGAAACTCGTTTAAATACACGTTGTCATGGGAAATGCATAAAAATTTATTGTAAATAAAATCGTGCGAGCAATTTTAAGCCGATATTAAAGGTTAAACATACATTTTGGTAGTTTACGGAATCTAAATGATAAGTTACATCTAATCATCTAAAAAGCATAAAAATTATTCAAAAGGTGTAGTTAAATTTAAATCAAACTAAATGAAAACTCTTTTCTCGCTGTTTAATAATGGCATAACATATTTTACAAAGTATTAACTGTAAATCGCATGAGTAATCGCTCAATATCCACTAAGCATAAAAAAAAAGGGATTGGCATGTTCATCCGTTTTCTATAGATTATATAAATTATGCATTAATAATGTGAGTAAAAAATATTACAAAGGTTTATTTACGATTGAAGAGAAAATCATTCAGAGCTTACTATTTCTTGAAGATGTTATTCTTCATATATGAATATATGAGAGATAAAAAATTTACGGTTATTCATTATGAATAGGTGACGAATATTTTATAATATTTTTAAATTTAGTCTAAATAATTAAAATATTTACAAAATGGCGGAAGCGCAATCTCCCGAAAGGGCGGGTATTAAATGCCTTTTTTTTACGGGATAAATAATTCGATTATTCGAAACCGCAAAATTGCAAATGCCAGTTTTAAGCGTTAAAATTCTCTTAAAAATCAGATATTTTATTCGCAGAATGAGACTCCACTCGTTTTAGGGCTTAAGCTTCATTTATTAACCCTGAGATTTATCATCGAATCATGACTCGAAGCTTTTTTCATATTATCAGTTATAATAGGGCAAAAATAAGTGTATTCTAAAACTGAGCTTCTCTAAAATGGATGTGATACCAGCTTAAAGTGTGACTCAGTAGAAATTTATTATTGAATTATGTTTACATTGGAATCAGAAGCCAAATACAAACGAATGCTGTTTCAAAATTCTACTAAATATAATTATAATCAAATTAAAACGTGGAGATCATAAAGGAATCCTTTAGAAAATTGCGATTTCTCGATCAAAGAAGGAACAACCGGTTGCTTACAGCAAGTTTTATCAAAGAAGAGGATTAATCCGTGAACAGAAATTTACATCCTTTCCTTATTTTACATGTTAAAATTTATGATTTTCATGAAAAATAACAAAGGCTGGAACTGGAGTTAAACATGCGAAGAAAGAAAATATAAATGTATGTGAAAATTAAAACAGGACTTAGGTGACGTCACATGGAAACCTAAGGCGAACACGAGAACGTGTCTTTGCTTCCTATGATGTTGACCAGTTTTCAAGAGTTTGAGACAAAAGCGGAAACATTCGTCCCGAAGGACTGGGCCGGCTAATGGCTCGAGGATGCCCGTTTCCTTTTTTTTCAGGCTAACCGAATAACTCATGAGGAAGTGCCCGCGAAGATTTCATACGGAAAGCTAACAATAAATTCCTAGGAATGGAATATGATTAAAAATAAAAGTGCGATCCTTCATGTGGAGGAAACCAGAATTGAGGATCTCCCAAGAAGATTGTCATGGAGGGGGTTGTAGGACATGGCTAAGCGGTATGTAGGCCGGCTATATACACCGCACAGGTATCACCGCTTGACTTCAGTTCATGTTACTTCAACAACGCGATTATTATTCCTTTTACATTTAACTTCTTTTGAGGTAAGTTTTCGGTAAAATACTTCTTTTTCTTCTTCATTTTTTTCTTCTGAACAATTTTCATTACTCGAATTTATTAATGTTATTGAACGATAATGGAACAGTGACAATGCAGTACCGTGCCCAGTAACGGTTAATCTCGGATTATATATGGTAAGAAATTTATTTTGTGTAGATTACTTTAATCGGTTAAGCGGATTATCAAAATGAATGCCCAGAGTCGAAATTTTTCCGTAAAATTAACGATGCAAGAGAGGAAGTACCCGTTTTGTTTTTGGCTAAGAACGGTAATGGCCTTTATCGTAGAGATCAAACATCTTTCAGCGATCCAACCGGTGCCACAAACGGTCCAGAAAATACATTTTAGGATGTTAAGTTTCACTTACAATGGCATATCCGACCTTTTCCTCTCCAGTGTTTATCCTGTAAATCAGCGAATAAGGCCATTTGTCCAAGTTCCTCTAATTCATTTTATTCTCATGTTGTAGCAGTATTTCAATAAGAATCAAACGATTTATGATGTAATAAAACATATATAATTTTGTGCCACAGCTTTGAAAAGTTCAGATGTACTTATTATAAGATAATTTTATTATTTACAAGACAATTAAAAACAATTATATTCAATCTATGAGGGGCCACTCACAATGTAAATATGTAATCCAAGCAATGAATAAGTTCAGATATCTAGTATATATGAAAAGACAATGTAAAGAAAAAAAATACAAGGAAATGAGGAAATGCAACAGAATATAGATTTTCCAGTTACAATTTAAGCACTTTTTTCTATCGATATTTCTTAATGTTTATTATGAGAAAATTTCAAATATTTTGGTCTGTTAAAAAACGAATTTTAATATTTAATTTTCTAGACAGGTCGTTAATCCATTTCGAATCTGTGCACGGCGACAGTTTACAGGTTTAACAACCGGGTCATCCGTACGATGTGCGATTTTTATTTAGTACATTTAGAGGCAAGCAACGGAAAATATTGACATTCTTTGAACATATAATTCGAATTAGTTGAAATACATCACTTGTAGATTTACGCCTGCGGTGCCTTGTACAAAACCAAATTTTTTTCTTTTCGTTGATCGAAATAATTCATGCAGAGGTTGTGAGGAATGTAGCGGCTTAATCACGATGGATCAGCTTTCACTTCATTTTACTTTTCACCAAAGACATGGATCTGATGAATTTAATTTGTCCTTATTAAATGGATTCGTATGAATTAAAAATTCTATAAAATTGAAAGCTGCATTATTATATACAATTTTATTTAAGAATCATTCAAATTTCCACGCGTATTGTATCTTAATGTTCCATGGCCTTAATGTGACACATTATTCACCCAGATACATGTGACGACAGTTTAATTCTTCGATATTTTCATACATTCTTCAAAAGCTGGCGCAGGGAGAGAAAACGTAAAAATATTTTCCGGAAGACAGGCATCGTTAGGTGCTGGGCTGGGCTGAAAGAAGCTAAACGATCGATGTAACAGAGTTGTCAAAAGGTTACTCAACTAAAATTAGTTACTTCACCCGTCCTGTTTTGCAAATTCTCGTTTTCTTTCCATATCAATCGTGCTTTTTTTTCCAGCACTTATCCAGATTAATTGATTCGACCCCCAAGACCCTATTTCCTTTTTCGATAACCAAAATGATGTAATCTGCTCTATGTGACTCATACATATGGATCTGGTTTTGGGACCAGATACGAACTTGCTTCTTTTCACTGATTCCGGTTTTCATAACCATCGTCTTTGTTTTCGCGATTATTTCAACCAATCGCTCTTTGGAATTTTCTTATTTTTACAAACCCCACACTCAAGAAACAGGAATATGTTGCTTTTTCTTTTTCTTTGATCTTCTTTCTTTGGACGTCCGTTGACTGAAAATCTCCCGGTGGATTCGCAATCGGGGATTACGCCTTTCGTCCTCGAATGTTTCAAAATTTTATGAAGGCTAAATGAGTTTCTGTCTGAGGAAAATCCCAGAATAATGTTGAAGCATAATTTGTCCACGACCAGATCTCAAATTTCGTCCTCTAATAAGAGAACCAATTTTCTTTCGTTCAAATGCTAACATTTATTTCTTTATTGTGGATAATTTCCCCACGTCAATTACATTCAAATGTCGACATTATGTTTTTATAAATTTATGCTAACCATTGGTTTGTATCTGCTTGAGCCAAAAAATAAAATTACATGAGTTAATTTTTTATAGCGTCAGACCACATAACAGAAATCCATTTCAGCGCGCACGATGATAATTGTATTAATTTGGGGAAAATCGTGACGACTCTAGATTGAATATCATCGAGATGAGAAACGTAAAAGAGCATATTTAATGACAATATCCGCAATTTCGATTCATAAGAAGCCTAATGACCCGCAGCACATAACACAGTGACATTATTTCGTTCGGCAATTGTGAAAATGTAAGGGATCATTACAGGACCGAGGCATGAGTAAGGTGACATCATTTCGAGGCACTTAGCTCTTATGAACGTAAATAACAAATAATTTTGTAAATGATGTACGACTAATCTTCGTGACTTTAATAACATAACCATACTTATTAGCGAGAAAAACTGAGAATATTCTTTCATTTATTAACAGCTACGATATGCTTTTACGTTAACGAACATGCTGTGTGTAATTAAAAATTACTTCGTTCATACTTTTTCACATGCCACGAGCCGAATGTCGAATCTTATTACTTTTACCTTTATTTATGACACAAATCAAAATCTTGCATAGGACCGAAATTAAAAAACAATTTGCTGATGCAATATTTTACGTACGTTTACCTTTTTCGTATTTCAACAATTTTATATAGACTATTTTAATTATGCTTTACAAAAGTTATGAATGTAGTGGACCATTCAATAATCGTAATGTCTGCGGTATTGTTAAGATATTATTAAAAGTGAAAATACTATCACTTAAATACGATGACAATATTTAATTTAGCGATTGGTGTTAATTCCCAAGAGCGTATTCGATATTGTAAAAGTAATATTCCAACCGAGAATGTGGAAGGAACCGATAGGTTTCATTACAGACTGCAAAATTCAGTGATTGAATAACGAAACGATGAAAATTTATATTTTTTATAAGCTTTTATATCTATATGACATCGCTTACATGATTCATCTATGCTAGCACAAATATTGATATTGTGTAACAGAGAAGTTGAAATATTTTTCCGTTTCTCTGTGTTTCAGTGCACACGACATAACATAAACAATAACCGAGTCTTCTGTGAAGTAGAATTCCAACTAGCCTGGTCATTGAATGTTGATTGAAACGGATGGTTTTAGTTTGCAAAGAACTACTTCATTCTCATCATAATAAATATCCTGAATTGTGTGAACCTAAAAGCATTCAGGTGCTCTGGAAGTGTTTTACCGTCAAATACTTTTTGCTCATATTTCAAGTTGATATCCTTAGTCACAGCCGAGAGAGTTTCACTTTTTTTACTTGGCTCAGAGCTCTTGTGAAAATTTTAAATTAAAGGCACTTTTCCAAGGCGGGAACTCTCTAGCGAACTTTCTCCATTCTTATTTTAGGCATTTTGAGAATAAAAAAGTAAATACACAGTCGTAAGGCGGGCAAAACAGCAGGTCATCATCACCTGCGTTCATAATATTTTGGTTAATTTTTTTAATGCTCGAAACAATGTCTGGTTAGGGCTTTATATTTTACACGATTACCAATTACTTTCGAATTCTAGTGTAATCCAGTGATAGATTTTATATATAATCTACTAAAATTTAAATATTGACTTCACATCAAAAGATATTTTAATTACCGCAAATATAGCTTCCTGTCGAATGAATGGTAGTATCATTTTTGCTTTTATAATGTGAAATTCCTTTTGTTGTGGATGCTTATCATTCATCCAGTATTGCCAAAGTCTAAAATTTATTAACCCGTAAACATTTTTCAAAATTGATGCGTATTCGGTTAATTGTTTTGCCTTTGCTAACAATCAAAACTAACATCTGCCACTAATCAAAAGTTATAAATTGTTTCGATGTTATTCGAAATTATCATTTTCAGATTCTCCTCGGCATCTGATCAAAGCATCAATTCAACTGCGTTCAAATTAACCTGGGTTCATATCAGATACATGCCAAACGCATCTGTAATCCTTGTAATTCCATTTCTTTGCCGATATATATTATTTCATTATTCAGTCTTTCATTCATATTCAAAAAAATATAAACTCGTGACCTGAATAATATTAAGATTAAGTATCAAGACTGCACAAACTGTCAAAGCAGCTGGCAAGAATGAAGAGTATTAAACACATTGCTTTAAATGAGGGATAAGTATCTCATTATGGTTTGATGAGATTTAATTGTATAAGTAATGCGGGAAGTTGATCATCATCTTATTCAATTCAAATTTAAGTACTTCTTCGTACTATACATTTGTTTGATATTAATGGAGCACTTAAAGTCATTTCTTACATGTTTTTTTGTGAGAAAACATGAGAGTTTCTTTAATGGAAACTCTCAATTCCCTGGCAGCATTTTTCACTTTTATACCAAAAACATGAATATGAAGCTGCATATGCTTTCAGATAATACTTTCTATTTGTGTGTGACAATATGTCGTCAAAAATCAGTTTTTTACAATCTGGTAACAATAATATTAATTTTTTTACAATACCGAAATGAAATTATCGGCTAGAAAAACCATTATTTAGTGTGAAAGAAGAATAACCGGTGAACGTTTTACATCGTAAATTTATATTTGAAAGATTCCCACATCACTTAGTAGGATCATTATTTGTGCAAGATCATTGGTTAACTTCATAATGGGAAAATGTAAATTGACATGCAAGGACCACATCATATTATCCATTTAAAACCAAAGAGGAAACGTGTGTAGGCCTCTTAGATCAACGCCGTCTTCATTTAATATCATTCAAATTATTTCATTATTAGAAAATGAGAGCAGAATGGCTTATTCGTTTTATTATGAATGTATGTTTGCACATGTCTAATATGTAATTTGCACCTATATATTTGGGGCATTTGCGATAGTTGCTTGCCAAAACGTGCTGTAGCTTACTGCACAAATTGTTTATTTAGTCAGTGATCATTTGGTTGCGATGTGATGACTATCAATGAACTTTATGTTTTCGTTATTTAATTATTTATTGTTTCATTGCTCTCAGTTTATTTATGTTTGTTTTGTTTTTTTCATTCATATGTAAATTATTTATATTCCTTTACATATAGGGAAAAACTCTGTCTCGTGGTTCGCTGAAATTTTGTGATATCGAATGTTTAAGTGTGGACAAATGTTATGGAATTAAAATATTATCAATTTTCTAGTTGCGAGCGGGTAAACCGTAGCTTATTTTCTTTGGGAGAGAATTTCGCGATCTTTCTGTTTGTCCTTTCTTTTACTTTCATGTTGTAAAGAGAAATGTCGCCGACTCTCCTTACTGGGATTCTTCTATTTCTTTCCGATCTTGTAAAATTGACGTGCATGTGCTCCAGTCGCAGCACGCGCAGAGCTAGACCTCCGAGTTTTCCGAAACCAAACATTACGAATGGAACATATCCGTGTTCCGAAGATACAGGAGACGGTTATTGTCTCAATGGCGGAACTTGCTTCACTATCTTTGAAAATTCAACCGAATATTCCTGCATATGCAAGGACGGGTATTGTGGTGTGACGTGCGGCGACAAATATACCCATTTCGGGTGCTATTCTTCCTTTTCTTCCGCACTCACAATGGCCGGTGACTTTGAGAGACCAGCAGAGACGTACCCGTGCCCCATGGGACCCGCGGAGTGGCTTTGTCTCAATGGAGGAACCTGTTTCACCGTGTTCGAGAACGGCTCCGATTACGCCTGCTTTTGCCCCGAAGGCTACTGCGGCCTGCGCTGTGGCGAAAAGTACACGCGCTACGGCTGCTTCTCTACATATTTGGTCATAAGTGCATCCATAGCGAGTGCCGGTTGCATAGCGGTGTGCTTGGTCGTGCTAATTATTGCTCTCTACGTGTTTTACGAGAAGAAATTGACATTTGATGACGATGAGTTGAAATTGTGTTTAAAACAGAAAGTGGAGCTTCGAACATTCAGAAGCCCTTTATCACTGACCAATTTTGATGACTTCGAAAACGGGACTTTGGATAGTTCAGAAAAATATCTGAAGGAGTATGAATGCTTTAACGAAAATTATAAGTCGTTTGCACTAGATGGAAAAGGGCAAAAAGATTTGCAACGTATCTTGCATATTTGACGTTTTGGAAACGATTAGGTAAATAATGATTGTCTTTAAATTCTACCATAGGCCTTTGTATATCAAGTCGTATTCGAAATCTCTTTATATCGTAATTCACACATTGATATTTAAAACTAAAATCCTGCCGAAAACTAAATATAAAAAAAACTTCATAACATGTTTATCATATTTTTAGAAAAACGCTATCAATATTAAATTTATTTTTAATGCAAAATTTGTGTGATGTAAATAAGTTTGCTGCTTTTCAAGAATGTTTTTATTACCTTTTTAGAAGGAAACTTAATGTAATCCTGTAGTACGATCTTACAAAATAAGTAAATGAATAAGTCATTGGATACGTTTTTATCCAATTAGTTTTCAATCTTGTAGGAGGGATAACATACCAAGTAACTAATAAATTCTTTACGAAAAGATTCCATTTCGAACGGTTTGGAAAGCGATTAGTTAATCGCATTGTTTAATTTAAATCGATAAATTAGATTAAAATTTTCAACTACAGGAGTTGTAAGGCTGTTTGTTTGCAGAAAAAGAAAATATACGAAAAATTAGAAACTGTCGATTGCATGTAAAAGCCCCAAGATACGAATAATGCGGATAAAAGATTTGAGGTTTCAGAATTTTCCTATATGAATGATTGAATCTAAACGAGTTGTATTTTATTACGCCATTAGCAAGAATGAAAAACCTGATTGCATCCTCATGTCCGATGGAAGCCAATCTTGGTGAATAAATGACAATTAACAAGTGTAAAAAAACCGTTCATTAATTGCCCTAGAAATAACTTCATAAAATCTACACGTAAGGAATTAGTCTGTCCCAGTTCAACTGACCCGGAGTTGGGCCCTAAAGCCGAATAACAGAAGTTTTATGTCTTTCCATAGAAATCGGGCTCAACAGACCCGAAATCCAACGGATGTCGTGCTTTTTGAAAAAGTATTTTATTTTCTCTGTTCCAGGACAAAATGATACGAAGATTAGTGCTCCTCGTGTTTGGAGCCACCATGGTTGTCGCTCAAAGAAGACTGGCACTTCCGGATCCCAGAAGTTGCGCAAATAGTGAGTATAAATAACTTTTATTTTCGGACGCTTCATATTTTGTTCAAATGTATAAATTACTGCCTGGAAAGAATAAAATACACCGTTCGAAGATAAGGGCCTCCGCCTAAACACAAAGGCATGCCTTTTTCAACCAGAGATATACTTATTGGGTTGAGGGACATCCTTATAGTTTCGACATGAAACCTGATTCGAAAAAAGAAGCGAGGATGACGAGCCAATTGAAATTTAAAAAGTGATTTATGTGATTTAAGCCGTACAAAGAATGAGATGGAAATAAGTATAAAACCTTAAGAAATATTTTAATTTTGTGAAATTCATGAGGTAAAATTAAGCTCTTGTTTAAGAGTTAAGAGGAAAACTAAGTCAGAAAAATATGCTGAAGTTTTTGCGAAAAGTTCGATTCAAGAACCAGGGTAAAATTTAATATTTACGTAAAAACTACAATTGCTTAGTGCCTCAATTCTTCACCAAGAATGCAAACGAATTTTATGCATATGCGTAAACACCGATTGCAAATAATAAATTTCTATTGTTTCCATGCACATGGGAAAAGAACTCGGTTCATTATCTTCCAACTTTTGTCGGTTGGCGAAGAAAAAATGTATGAATTTCACGTTAATCTTTTGATTTTTTTATAACTGCAGAATTATTCTTCGAGGTTTTCTAATCAATAAACTTTCAATTATTTTTCGAAATATTTAATGTAGAGTATTAATTTAAATTTTGTCACAATCAGATATTTATCGCTTTCAAATCTCGAGCTGCATTTTAGATAAGTAAAAATATAAAAAATATTAAGAGCAAACTGTCGCAAATTTCATTTGTCGAAACCATGCGCGGAATTAGCGGCATATAACCCTTTTCAGGAGTCAGACATTCGACATATAGGGATGCGCGAGGAGTAGCACATGCGTACTTTTTCAGTTGGGAACATGGACCGACGAGGAACCTTGAAGTGGACTGGCTTGATGCGAGGAACATCTGCAGACGTCACTGCATGGACGCTGTGTCCTTAGAAACACCCCAAGAGAACGAATTTATCAAGCAAAGGATCGCAAGAGGTCAGTGATTCAACCACAGTGTTTTTCTTCTACATGAAGCACCAAAAATCATATATATGCTAATTTTCAGGCAATGTAAGATACATTTGGACCTCCGGTAGGAAATGCAACTTCAATGGATGCGACCGCCCAGATCTCCAGCCCCCGAACATCAACGGTTGGTTCTGGTCAGGATCGGGAGCTAAAATTGGACCCACCACGCAGCGAAACACGGGAGACTGGAGCCACACTGGAGGATATGGCCAACCTCAGCCAGATAACCGTGAAGCAGCCCAAGTAAGTCTCAGTACTTCCTTAAAATAACAATTTTTATGTTTTTTCTTTAATTTCTACAATCGCCATCATTTCAACAGGGAAACGATGAATCTTGCCTTTCGATACTCAATAATTTCTACAACGACGGCGTCAAATGGCACGATGTTGCTTGCCATCACTTGAAGCCCTTCGTCTGCGAGGACAGCGATGAGCTCCTCAACTTCGTTCGCAGTCGGAACCCAGGAATCCGTCTCTAAAGGAAAAACAAAAATACAGTCTTCTCGCATTTACCATCAGCATCATCATCACCATCATCGTGGACCATTTCACAACTTCCTTCTATCTTCCTTCTTTAGTTTGTAATTAGTCATAAATCTGTTGTAATCTATTATTTAATTATAACTATTTTATTATTATTTTGTAATTCTCTATCTTCGTCCTGACATTAGTCGAAAGTATCTATCTAATTCTTCAGGTCTCCATCTCAGACCAAGATGCATGGTATCTTGTAATCAAGCAGTTTTTCGTCTTATGCCTTATGCGTGATTCAAATTTTTGGTATGTTGCGCTCTTTTTAAACTGTACCACTGAATGATAAAAGCTATTTAATGATTAGCCTAAAAACTGTCAACGATTTAAATTACTTCCATGGATCAGTGAAAATTTTTCGTTCCATCCAGTCTTATTTATAATGTTAAACACCAGACAGACAATTTAAAGTTCAGTTACTTAATACAATTCTGGATAGAAATAGTAGGCACAGAATACAATTCTGCATGATTAACAGCAAGTTAAATTTTCATTTCAGAAAAAAAACTAAAATTACGACATAAGTCGAGGTTAACAATCAATCTTCAGTTATGGCATAACAGCAATTTTACATTACAAAGATCATTCATATAAATAGTGGTTTTTTGAATTAGATTAAAAGCAAATTGTCAGATACCATATTTAGTGAAGAGCCTTTTTAATGAGTTCAATAATACTTAGAAATTGAAAACAAATGAGATTTTGCAAAAGATTTACAATTATCTAAATTTTGTAATGCATGAACTGAAGGAAGTTAATTGAAATAAAATTCACATGCAAAAGAGTATAATATATGATTTTAAAGTTCTAAGTTCATAAAATATCAAATTTAAACATTATTTTTTCAGTATCCTCTTTTAACCTAAGCAAAAGTATCTTATTTAGATTCTGTCAAACAACTTTTGAGCCTTCTTTAATATTCTACACCATGAGATACCTTGCTATATGATAATTTAAATATTATGTGTTTGAATTGATTAAAAAATAAAATACGTAAAGCTTGACTATTTAAATGAATGCTACATTCTTTTGAAAGACACATAAAAAAAATTTGCAAATACTTAAATATATATAATAAAATAATAACATTAAGTGAATAAAATATTCACTTAATTTATGCTTTGAAGTCTAAGTAACCTAAATACATAAAAAAACAACACTATGTGCAATATGAAAAAATAAATTCTTTTAAAATATAAATGATGTGTTAAAATTAAATTTTCGTCATTTATGAAAAAATATATTTTTCACAGAAAAATTCCATCCTTTAGAAGATGTAATTTTGAAATTTGACAGCAGTAATATTCCTTACACATTCATACAAATGAAGTTATAAATTTAAGTCTTATAGATAAACATAACAAATGAATTGTGCAATTACCTCTTTGGAAATGGTTTATTCAGCATAAAAAATTATGCAAGTAATTAACAGGAGAGGTTACGATGTTTAAATTTGAAAAAATTATAATTATTTCAATTAATAAAAAATTTTTTCAGGATCGAGAAAAATGATCCAGATGACTGCTCCTGCTGCAAAATTTCTTTCATTAAATCATAATCTCCGGAATTATTTTCTCTACCCCTAATACATGATCTTGCGAAATGCAATAGATGTAAACTCATGATCCTAAGCAACATATGTATCTAACACCAAAACCTTCAAAAACCTTCGTCAACGTCAGATTTTCAAATTTCTGCAAATAGTATCACAAACTGTCAAATAGCAAAGTTCTGTTTTCTTTGAAATTTTATTAAGCTGGTTTAAACTCTAACAAAAGGACGATGAAATGTTCGTAAATAATTTACAATAATTATTTTATACTTAATCATACATCACATAATATTATTAGCATAATACATGCCAGATTCATTTATTTGTTATATATTACCTTGAGAAAAACTTATGTTTCAAGTTTACATCCGGACAAGCATGACAACATATTCTTTGATATGAATTATATTAACAGATTGTTATGTCCTTATTTATTTAAATACAATTAATTTTTCAATTTTTAGTATTAAATTGTTTCGTTTTAAAAAATGTACTGTATACATTATATATACTTAACGTAAGTAAATTTAGTGGACTGAACGATTAGATTTATTGATTTAATACAGAAAATACTGATGAGATTTCTTGTATTAATTATTAAAAAAAATTCTTCACAATGAAATTTTTAGATAACACATTTAATTTTTCATCATGCTAGCTTACTAGGAAATACAATTCTAACAATAAAGAACAATGTTAATCACAATACATGCTTCTATGTTTTTCTTTTAAAGCTCGAGTAAAACTAGTTGCAAAATACGAAAAATATAAAAACCGTCAATGATGCCTTAAGCAAAAAAAAAATGACCAGCAATAAAATTAATTGAAGTTATAACGTAATAAATTTTGGACAACATACTCTTTACATGATTTTTTTTTAAAATAATTACTTTGTATTAATATTTGTGTTAAACATAGTTTCAAAAAAAATTTTTTTTCAACTTATAAGGGTATCTGGATTTCACTTTTATTTCCAAATAGGGTTAATACTAAGGATGAATCTATTTACAAATAATAAAATAACATTTATTCCTACAAGAATCACAAAGTCTTTAAATAATTCAAGAAAAAACTAAACACATAGATCTATATATATATATTTAAAACAGCACAATTAAGATATTATAATGCTGTAAGAGGTAATTAAAAGTGATAGAAATACAATTTTAATTCCATTAACCTACAATATTAACAAAGTGAATATTGTAAAGCTTAAAAATGCTTAAACTTGAAATTTTCTCTTGATTAAAGAACTATGAATGACCTCTTCCTTATCATTTAGCTGAATGCAATTTTTTTTTGGCAATGAATGGATAGTTTTAATAATCTCTAAAACGTTTCATTTCTTTTCCTGAATAAAAATGATTGCCAAAAAAGTGTCCTTTTTGAACTACCACATAGTTCTATTCTTAAGAATAATTTAAAATTTACAAAAATTTGAATTCATGAAAAAAATTCCCATTGAACTCTTTTAAGTTCTTTGAATATATCACAAACTTTTGCCCATTGGAATGACCTGCTTCCAGAAAGGCATTAACATTACAATGGTGATACAACTTTGCTCTGATACCCTTTAAAAAATTAATATTTATTTTTTAATTTGTTACTCTGCAGTAACTTAACAAAAAATTGAATATAAAATTTGAAGTTTACAATTTCAAAGCTCATAACATTATATCCATTTTTATATGTTCACTGTATAAAGGAAAAATAAAACAAAATTGCCAAGTTAATTATCACAAATCCTATTAATTTTTTTTTATAAACATATTTCTAAAGCTGAGATTATACTTAAATCATTAACCTCAATAAATCTGTTATGGTTTGCAAAGCAAGCTTCTTCTTTAAATGTGACACAAAGACCTGAGGGAAATTTTGAAATAGAGTTCCTAACACCAAACATGTAATTTTCAACAGAATTAAGTAAATCAATTTGAATTCTATATTCTTGTAAGCGCTCTAAAATTACTGGTGATTGAAGCGGTATTTTAAAAATTGTACCATATTTTACAACTTCAGTGAAAAAAATTGAAAATAATACTTTAAAATTCTTGTCAGTTATAGTAACATATACTTTTTCTCTATAATCTGTTTCCATAGGACAGGTGTGACTGTAAACTCCAGTTAGTTGAGGTATTGGCAATATTTTTGCATTACAAAATATAGCTGTTAATCTAACTGACTGATTTGCTGTGACAACAGTGCAAATTTTCAGACCATTTTGTAAAGCAACATTAGGTCTCATTTCCCTTTCAATAAACCTATGACAATATATGCGTTTCAAAGGAATTTTTTTACGAGCTTCAACAATATTACTAATTCTGTTGGGAAAGATATTATTTTCATTAAGTATTTTCTGGATAATTGCAAAAGCTGAATCCTGTACTGTATTTATCTTTTGTGTTTTCAAATCAAATGAATTGCTTTTTTCATCACTGTTATCATCTGAATCAGAACACATAATTTTAATTTGATCAATACTATTAATTGTTGTTTTAATAAATTCAATTTCATCTTTTTTGAAAATACCACTATTTATAGCTTCATCTTCAAATTCTCTTAAAGTAAGTGTGAGAAACCTAATTTTATTTAAAACATTTAATTCAATTAATACTTTTCTCAAATTGTTACCTGAAGCTTCAACATTCTTTTGTTTACATTCTCCCTCTGCCCAAAGAAGACAAATTTTAAATAGAACCAACTCACCACCATTTAACTCTTCTTCATTGACTAAACTTCTAATCATATCCTTTGATAAAGATTCATTTGAGAAATATTTTAACACATCATCTAAGTGAGAACGTAAATAAGTATAAGATTCCTTGACTAATCGCTCCTCATGAACAAATTTGCCAAATTCATGGATTTGTAAGCAGTTGGACTCATTAATGTGATGTGATATATAAGAAATTGCAAGTCCGACCAAGGTATAAATTAAATACTTTTTAGATGCATATAAAACATTACAAGCGGCTTCAACTGAAGTGAAATCAATGCAGTCCGTGTAAATAAATTTTATCATCAACCGAAAGGCGAAAGGATCGATATCGGGAACAAAGATCGGACTTTCCTCCGCCATCGGTCCGAAACAAAGAGCCTCAAAAACCGGACTACTCGAGGCCAGAACCACGCTGTGAGCGAAAACCAACTCCTCTCCTTTTCCATCAGATTTCAGTAATTTAAAAACGCAATCGTGCCATTTGCTTGTTTCATACAAAGTTCCCATTCTTTCCATCAACTTCGGCGTGCTCATGCTGTTCCAAGTGGGCCAATCTTCGGTTTTCTCGATATATGCCATTACATAAATAATTTTCTTTCAGCAAACGACAAGAAATACAGTCATAACAAAACTTTAATTATTTTTCCAAGATTTGCTGATGTAACTTCAGATAAAATTTATCATTTACGAACCAATCAGTATAAATAAAAACATCTTTTTTTCCTATTCAATCCAGTTTAGCATAATTATTCTTCAGATTTTATTTCAATCAGTTAACATGAAATAAAAGAAATCTTCCTCGTTAAAAATTTTCACGATCTTTGCCAAGGTCGACCGTAAATTTACCTAAGAAGCAGATGATGAGTTTATTTTCTTCACTTAAGAAATGTGGCAACATTGTAAATAAATAAATATATTTATTTATTTATATATATCTAGTGAGAAAAATCTTTGAAAAAATAAAAGCACTTTCATAATTTTTCCACTTATATTACTGAAACAATATTCAACAGAACCTTGCATCGAAAATGATTTTTCTTAACAATTTCCTAAACTTAAGTCAAAAAAACATGGCAGCGTTGCAGTCTGCTTAGAAATAATATATATTAGATTTGTATTAATATGCAAAATATTTTGAATGATATATTATTATGCAATTCATTATTTAGGATTAGCTATTTTACGTTTAGATCGACTATTAGCAAGCGATATTTAGGTGAATAAATATTTTACAACTTTCATTAGATGAAGATTAATTTATGCCTTTTAAAATTGTTAAAAAATTTAAAAATAATAATTGTTAAAAAAAATTAAATTTTAAGTAAATTGAACAGATTATTAAAAAATTGAATCTCAGAATTACAATCGATTATTTTGATTTTGTGTAGGCAATAAATGCTTGAAACATGAATGTCAAAATTTTGATGGGCAAAAATAGATTGTTTCCAATGTTTTTTAAATTTGTTAATGCAGTTTGTTGAACTTAATTTGAACTTGTCTATAGGTACACGAAAAAGATTCTATAGAAAAGCAGACATACTTCATAATGAAGAAAATTATGAAATCATATTAGATCAAAAAAAATTAAAAACTCCCAGTGGAAATTTATTTGTTGTTAATAATGAACCTTTAGCTCTGGCAGTACAAGCTGAATGGAATGCTCAGAAGGATTACATTGTACCCAGCACAATGCATTTGGTAAAAATTATTAATTGAAAACATCTTACATAAGAAAATTAGTAGAAATTCTATAAACAATTTTTTTATTATATTATTATTGAGTTAATAAATGTCTCCCAATTTTTTTTACTAGTTCCTTTTTTAATATGAAAATTCAGTATTATTTAAGACAGAAAATTTTTAAAATTATCTGAAGTTTTTTGGTAGTTTCCCAATTTGACTCAATAATAGTTTTCAATGAATTTGAATTTAAAATCATTTACAAATTGTAGTATAAATATAAATGAAAGTTGATTCAAATAAATATAGTGTTAGCTGCATTGATAATAAAAATTTTTGTATCATTATTTTAATTGGCCCCTTATTTTCTGTAACAAGTTTGAATGTAAATTTTGACCTATTCATAATATTGTGTTTTTGAAATTTGTTGTATCAGCAAATTGAAATTTTGTATTATAAAATCAAGGATTACTTTCATCAGTTTTGTTCAAAATTTTATAAATTAAATTTTTTTGATTACGAAAATATAATTTGTTTCAGACTGGACTTTGTAACACAGTAATTGACAATCCAAATAAGATTACTAAATGTGATCTAGTCAAGGAAATAATATCTTATATGGAAGCAGATACAATTTTATTTCACTCTCAGGTAAGTAACTTAGAAACTTTTGAATATAATGATCATTTATTTTTTGATATTAAAAATCAATAAATTAATAAAAAGTGTAATCTGGATTTGTGAATTTTAGGAAGATGATGAGTTACATGAGCTCCAAAAGAAAGAATGGGCAACAATTATTAAATGGTTTCAAGAAAAGTTTCAGGTTGATATTGATCCTGTGAGGGACATAAAAGGCCCAGTAATTAAACAAGAAACAAAAGATGTAATAATGAAATATTTATTGTCTTTTGATATATGGGCTGTCAATGGTATTTGATTGAGATTTTTTTTTGTTGAATATTTTTCTTTTACATAATCCATTTCTAAAAAGGAAAAATTTGTTTTAGGGTTTAAATTTATATTTGAAGCTCTCAAATCCATCATATTAGGATTAGCTTGTAGTGAAAGGCATATTACAGTGGAGAAAGCAGTTTTATTATCCAGACTGGAAGAAGAATTTCAAGTAGTTTTGATTTAAGAAACATTTTATGACCCAAACAAATTAATTTTAGAATAAATCAGAAACTTTTGATATTTATAAATTACTTAAAATTATGGGACATTACTTTATTGTTGGTTAAAATTTTCAGTTACATTTCATATTATCTTATTGAGAAAATTTTATAATGTTTCATTAATTATTTTAATTTTTCATAACAATATACTTTTTTGAAACAGAAAAATTCATTGGCGAGAAGAATCTTTGCAATAAACATAATAATTCTTCTAAATTCCAAATTTTTATTAAAAATGCACATGCACACATTAATTATTCAAAGTCGAATTCATATTATTAAAAATTTAGTAATGAATGCCTGTTTAATATTTTGATTCGAAAAACTTGCTTTATTTTCGTAGAAATTCCTCTTAACTGAACTTAACCTTTTGATTATCTAATTGTTCAATTTTATAAATATTTTTCTGAAACACATAAATGAAGTTTTATTGAAATTAAATACGAAAAATAATATAATTAATTTTTCTTAAAGGGCAAAAGATGGGGAAGAGTAGAATGGGCGCACGAACTTAATCAACAGGACTTACAGGCTCGCGTTGCTGCCGGAATTTTATTCGTCTACGTTAATTCCTCATCCGCTATGATGAAAAGTAAAACAGGAAAAAAATCTTGAAAATTTATTTTCATGTAAAAAAAATTAAACGTCTTAGTTTTAAAGTAAAGTAAAAAATTAAAAAAATATATTACGGAAAATATTAATGTGTTAATTATTCTTAAAAAAGAAATAAAATTCATGGATCTCAGATTCTTTTCTTAAAATAGATTTATTTAATATAGTAAATTGCGCACAGCAGCAATTTTTAAAATTTTATTTTGCTAAAAAACTGAATTTTAGGAAGCATATCTTTAAATATACTCAAAATTATATGAAATTTATAACATCTAATTAATCATTAATATCTATTACTATCATTCGAAATTAAATTATTTCTTATGATTTACTGACATATCTGTTTTCACATTTCGATTCCAAAATATCGTTTTCGTAGCCGATTGGAGCAGTAAAACGTAATATTGAGAATAGTCTGAATAATTATCGTGTCAAAAATATATATTTTTTTTCTGAGCTTTTTAATTTAGTAATTTTTGTAATTAAATAATCAGGAATTAAGTAGGTATCAAAGAATGATAACCAAATTCTTTTCAGTAACATTCAGCATTCTTTAAAACTGCATAAACTGAACTAAAGTAATATTTAGTCTATATTTCTATTTTTATCTTCAAAATATTTTCTAAAAAAAAAATAAAGTTAGATTCTAAGATAGTACTTGTACATCTGATATTTAAAACTTTACACAAAAACTGATAATCATAAAATATGAAAAAAATATAATACAATAGCTTTTAGATTCAATGATTTAAATTTTACACAATTCGATTATATTAAATAAATTAAAAAATTAAATAAAATTACGATAATAGTACGGCTATTAGTTATCTAGAAGGAACTGATCTTTGATATGGAGGTAAGTGAACTTCTGATCCTCCTCCATGGATATAGCAGTCTACAGCACGTAGTTTTCTGTACAAAGATATGTACTTTCCTGCTGCCAATGTACGGGGTAGGATAAATTTTTCGCAGAAATAAATACTAGAATATGCTGCATTGCTTAAAAAGTCGTGTTCCAGATTTTGGAGAAAAGCGAGAACAAATGTATAACAATTGTGATTGGTTTCATTATATCTGCAAAAAAAATATTTATATGTAATTTATTTATGCAACCAAAGTACATATTCATGCTCTAGTTTATCATTGGCTTAGATTTAAATTATATTAAAAAGAGTTGCAAAACGCATCATTGATTTTAAACTATCACTGAGCTTTTTAACTAATTTTATTCGCAATTTTGGTAATCTTTTTAGTTCGCGAAGATTTTTTAATAAAGCAATATGATAGGGAAGAGTGGAGCGAATCTGGATACTAATTAAGGCTAAACTATAAAAGGATGCTTACTTTTGAAGAAAGATATTTTAAAATATTTTGAATTTTTGGCACGAATATTTTGTCACTGGAAATGAATTCGTTGCTGAGTACCATTAATTATTTCAATGTAATTAAAGAAGGTTGACAGAATTCATATTCAAAATAAAATTTAGCTATATGTTTAAAAGATTCTAATATGGATCATTACAATATTTGACTAAGAAATTTTTTTGTAAATAACCTTGGAAGTTAAGAATTTGTTTTTTGAACGTCTTTAAATATAAACATATTATTTCGAGCTAAAATCAACTATATATAATAAATTCTTTCACAATAGGCATACAAAAAAAATACACAATATGAATTTTATTTCATAAATATTTAAATTTAAATTGATATTCAAACACGACATTGTCTTATAATTTTAATTTTACGAAACTCGGGTTATATTTATAAAAGGAAAATATTTGAGATGAATCATAAAAGAATGTATTTTGATAATGAATATGTGTATATATATATATATATAATAAATATATAAAATATATATTTATTAATAATATATGTGTCATGATATATTAATCTAAAACCAATGAAAGGATGTATTAAATCCAACTTTTTTTTTGAGAAAAAATTTTAAGATCACTATATTCAGTAAAAAATTTCACGTTTATTTAAATTTTCCATAACTAAAAAGTAAAACCCCTATTTGCTATAATTTTTTATGGGCATGATTTTATGGGCATTATAAATCATGATATAAATTATAATTTCATGAAATATTTATCTATATAAGGTACATATTTACCTTTTTTCAGTAATAAATTTCCAAATAATTAAAATATCGACTTACTTTTGAGGGGTCCAGTGCCCCTCTTTCATAACGTTTTTTAAAGCTTCATCCCACTGATCAGACCACGGTTCATCCATACCATCTAATACTAAGCATTGATTCCACGAGTTATTTTTGTGTCTCTGAAGTCCTCGTTTATCATATTCTACGACTGCACCAGAAGAATCTGTTACGCCAATATGCAAATCCACCGAGTTGAAGTAATCACTATAAGTGTGAAAGTAGATTTTAATAATTTATTTTCTTCAATTTCAGTTAAATAATGTATATACGTATTGGACAAATATATAATGTGATATAAAAAACGAAGAATATTCAAATTTAATAACACATTTTTACGCATAATTTAAATAATTTTTGTAAAAGTGACATTTAGTAACATTAATTTTTATAGTATTATGTTATATATATATTATATATATTAAAAACATTAATTATTTTTAGTAACATTTGGTTTAATAATTATATCATTTGCATAATCAATATCTAAATCTATAAACTGAAAGCTATTTACTGTTGATATTTTCCATTATTAGTTTGAAACTTAAAGAGTTTGTAATATAAAATATATTTCAAAATTTTTCCACAGAAACGAAAGTACTGGAGCAGTGTCACTTCTGGAATTATAAACTGCTTAGCAATGTACAATATCAATACAATATTGTCTGTGACAAAGTTAATTAATAAAGATTCATTAACTATGAATTATTTTATAATTAATTCAATAAATTTAACTAATATTAATCAATTTTTCTGGATCTTTATGAATGATAATGAGCTTTGTACGTATTTAACAGCTCTTTTGAGTGAAGGATTATCGGAAATGATGTAAACATTATCTGATAATAGCTCATTCAAAAATTAGATTTATTAAATATTGCTCTGTATTATCTAATTTGAATTTAAATAAACCTGAAAATTAATTAATTTTTAATATACCACATGCGCATACACAAATATATATATATATTTGATATATATATATATATCCAAATGTACTCACTTAAGAAAATCCCCCGCTGTTGGCTTAATTAAGATCGAGCATGGATGCTGAATCGCCCTCACAAAAGGGTAGGGAATTCGGATGGGCAACAATTTAAATTGAGCTTCAGAAAGTTCTAATTTGCAAATGGGGCACTGATGTGGAAGTTCAAAACAAAATACTTTTTTGTCACAATGTTGGAAACAAAGAATACCAGGATCAGTGTTCATTTCGGATTACCTTTGCCTGGAACAATAAAGTTTTTTACTACACAGAATTTGATCGCAATATATTCAACCAAATTTAATTTTGCCTCGTATAATGGCAGTATTTATGTTATTCTGATGTTATTTTAAAAATATATTATATTAATATCCAGATTAGGTAGATTTGAATTTGATAAATAATTTTTTTTAAAATAAATAAACTAAAAGTTACCATATATTTTCTTTCAAATAAATAAATCGCTAATATTATTAAACAGTTACTTTTATTTTAGATATTGAGATTAATAAATGAACGGGCAAAATAAATTCCACTCACACATGCACCTAGATCGCACGAGAACAACTGAACTCCAATGCTGTATAAAGTAACCAGTTAGGTTGGTACGCCCTAAAGGCAGGCAATCAGGTACTTCATAATCTCCTCTAGGTCATCAACCTGGCAAAAGGAAAACTGACAATCTCCATTTTCATGTTTAGCTTGCGTTTTCGCAAATGGTATCCGCCCAAAACTTAAATGATTAGACACTCTTCTTATGTACTTAGGAGATAAAGAAACTGAGAAAAACTTTCGTAACGCTTCTTGCTCATGGTTTAACTGGAACGAGCCAAACGACTCAGAAAATTATCCATTCATTACTGTTTCTGGCATTTGTTCTACATGATCAAGCCGTTAAGCAGCTTTTAATAATTTTAGGTATGAGAAAAGTGGATGAAAAGTATGGTGGTCTCATCCCTTTGGCAAAAAAAAGTGGAAAAAATCCATTTTGATCACGTGATTTTTCCATGAAGCGATCAGAATAGTCGATGGAAGAGATTTCCTTCGATGTTTTGGTAAGTTTCTATGGATACCGAGACCGCTCTGCCAGGTGCCTTCCGGAAAATTCATTTCGGTTAAGGTCCTCAGAGAGGTAGAATAAAAGGAAGAAAGAAAAATCTTAAGTACAAGTGAAAAACGAATAATTTTTCATACGTTTTGTTGATCGCTTGTGCCGAAGGGAAAATTGTAAGTATACCAATAAAAAGCCACAAAAAAAAACGAATATACCTCCTATTCACAGCAGAACAATAAATCAATATTTCATTTTAATATATAAATCATATCTCCGTCAGTCTAGGGATATAAGTTTAATCCCTTTTTGTTCAAATCTTCAAGACAAACTTTATATAGACAAAAATTTTTCATAAATACTAATAAGATAATAGAAATCTTTCATATTGTTCAAGTAAAATAACAGAGCTGAAGTTAAAATTATATAATCATTTAATAATCTCATATTAATTACCTATTATTAATCAGAATTTTCAACTCTTGTATTATATATATTACAGCAATAGTACTATTAGTATATATATATACATACATTTAGCTTTTCAGCTAATATATAATAACTAATCCTTTATATTAATAAAGGATATAATTAATAATAAAATAATAATTAAATATAATTAAATTATAAATTAGTAAATCCAAATTTTTACAATATTTAGTGTGCTTTGTCTTTCTTTCTATCTAAAATTAAATGCATTATTACATTACTATTTTTAAGTATCACAATATGAGCTTGAAATAATTTTAAACGAATTATATGGATTGCGTTTATTATGGAATAGTGAAAAATGACTTGTTCGTCAAGAAAAATCGATGTCAAAGGATTCAATCAAACTCAGATAAAGTGATGGGAAAATTTTTTTCGATTTATGTTTAAGGTACTTTTTCATTATCAACAATAAAATGCTGCATAATGCCGCATAATACTGTGGACCTTTTTCTTTAAATATAAAATGGTTTAATAATAATTAAATATATTCGAACGAAGTCAAAGCTTTACTTTCATTCTGGTACTCTTTTGAAAGTTCAGCTTTCAACAAGAACAAAAAAATTGTGAAATTTACAAAAGAGATGATTTTCGAATAATTCCTTTTAAATGTGTTGCCATAGCAGAACTTAGTTGAATAAAAACATCGACAATTATCATTTTAAAATTGTGCTGCTAATCGTCAGACCGAAGTTCCGTTACATTCACAAAGCTTTTCCCTTTTCAGTTTTTAATCACTCTTGATTTCATTTAAATCCGAATAGTAATTTTAAATACCATTTTCAGTATTCTATACTTGTTAACTTCACGATTAATAATTTTAATAAAATCTTGAAATCTCAAATTCTTTGTATAATATATAGCTTTTGATTTGTTCTATTAAATAATAATTTTAAAAATTATTAATCTAATAGGTAAAATTAATGATTCATTTCTCGTGGTAAATATTCATAATCCCATTTCAACTTTTCGGAACACCTATTATTATTATTATTATTATTAATTAAACAAATCATAAAAATAGATAGGAAATATTAACTTTTTTAATATTTACCCTCAAATAAGGGCGTATTTAAATTCATACCCTCGTTTCATAATTACTTCCGAAGGTGATTTTGACATTTATTTTTAACTGTTAACAAAATTAAAGTTTTTCGGCATAGATAGATACTTACATAGCAATAATCTTAACAAATATGAAGTACAATATTCAAAGGATATTCTAGTTATTTTTACTACAAACATAGTTAAACATTTTCTTTAACAGCTTCACGGAGTGAAATAATTAAAAAATGTTTACATGGGTGATTCAAAAGCTGAAAAAGCTTTTATATGTAGAGATTGATCATCGGTATTAGAATTTAACTTGAGATGAAAGTTGAAGGAAATTAAACGCCCTACGATTACTAAACTCTTTTTTCACTATGATATACTTCAGAAATACAACATTAAATTAAAAAATTGTTCTTTGCGAAATTTATGATATGCAATTAAAGTATGATATTACGGAATAAAAATTTTATATATTGCAATTTTTTTTATTTTAATTCTCCTTTGAAATCTGCATTTCGATGAAGCGAACTGCGGCATTCTACTTAGTTTTAGTTCATAAACCTGTTATAAATACTTCCCACAGAAGAGCAGTTGTTGAGTGGGCAGAGGAAAGCTCAGGGCAGCACTTTCTAGCTGAGAGACAAAGAATGTGTCCTCG